>QEPC01003896.1:1149962-1163990 GCA_003113815.1 Sphenodon punctatus | reverse complement strand
CCCCCCCCCCCCGACACACCCCAATTCACCCATTTGTAAAAAAAAAAAAAAGTTACAGTAAGTAATTTTTTTGTATTAAGCTAAATCTAACCACCCCATCAGGTGCTGGGGGGGGTGGGGGCTGGTCTACTGGCCTGTGTGTTACACCATATTTGATTTCTAGGTTACTCGTGTATTGAGCAGGGGGAGGGGGGAGCTTCTCAAAGCTCCATGCGTTTAAGGACACCTGAGTTCCCATTTTCCCTCAGTGCTTCTTTTCAAATTTTTCAAATTTGTTGGTGTTTATTTTCATTAAATATATATATATATATATATATTAAAAATCACTGCACATGTGCAGTCCTTCCCGGGCCATCCTGCGCATGCATGTCCTTTCCCAAAATGGTGTGCCATGGAGTATGGGGGCTTAGTAAAGCCCAGGCCCTGGACTCTAGAGGGAAAGCAGTCCAATTACAAGCAACCCCAATGCTGCTAGAATGGGTGAGGGAGCTGGGCCAACGCTGAAAGCAAAGCCCCCTCCCCCCGGCCAAGAAGGAAGTTTGTGAAGTGAGTGAGCATGGGCGATCAACCCCAGCCGCACCCACTCTAGTTACTTCCAGTCACTTTCTGGGAGACAGGATGGTGCTGTCACTTTTGTGGGGGGACGCCAAGGCTGCCTAAGCAGACCCCATCCCCTTCCCCTTTATTGGGGCATGAGTCCGGCCCTGCTGCAGGCAGCCTTACTATGCCCCAGTTGGGGGACCACCCCCCCCCACCATGAGGCTGCACAGTCTCACCCGCCTGCCAGTTCCCGCCACCTGGCACTCCTCTCTTCCTAGGAGATCTGGAGCGTCTCCCTGCTAAATAGTAGCAGCTCTCTGAGAAAGAATTCCCCCACTTCTTCCTCCACTTTCGGAGGGTCACGACTCAGGCCTCAAGAACTTTGAAGAGACTTGGCCTGTTCCATCCACAGCGAAGAGAAAAGGCCATTTGTTTTACCCAAGGCGCATGAACAGCCCCGTCGTTCTGGGACTCGGGCGAATGAATAATATTTGACATTCTCCGGGGCTGTTTAAGGGCAGCCTTATTGAATTGGGCTCAAATGAGCTCCCTGGAAAGCGTCTGCTCATGCCCTTCCTTCGTTCCATTGTTTTGATGAATATGAAACGAGAGCGGAAGTTGGGGAGGCAAACTCAGACCGTTCCTTGATGATTCCCGGGGCCATTTTCTCTTAAGCGTTAATAGATTTTCTTTGGCCCACAAATTACCACAATAGAAGAGGATCAGCGAACAGTTTGGCTCTGTCCATCTGCTGCCTGGTAACGAGGAAACATTTTCTCAGGAAGGGAGAGGAAAGGCTGGTTTCCAATAAGACGGAGAGAGAAGTAAGCAGCCAGCTGTGACTGTCTCTCGAATGGCTGCAACCATTTGGCTTTTCAATGGGGATCTTTATCTTCATAACTTTCCAGCCTCAGACCTTCGTGCAGAGGAGAAGGATGGAGATTTTCCTTCCCGCTATCATTTTAATCAGCTGCAATGGGGCTTTCGACTCAGCCATCACCATCAATAAGGTGTCAGCTGACGGGATGCTTCAGACCAATAACATCCGTTTTCCTCCTGGGCGGAGGATGGAAATAAGCAAAGCAGCATCCAAAGCCACGTGACCTGGTTGTGCCCCAAAGTCAGATTTCAGGCCCTGATCTTGCAAAGGCTTCTGCCCACAGCGGTGTGGGTGGGACTATGGGGGGCGGAGGAGAGCCTGGAATTCAGGCAGAACAATTTCTTGACACTTCTCCTGGGCTCCTTGTGTGCCCTTGGCTAAATAACCCAATTTACACAGAACAATCTGCAAGGTCAGGGTCAAGAGAGTGGGGGTTGGTGCTGATTTCGAGGCTAAGCTCTAAGCACTTCAGAATAGACAGAGCCAAGCCCAGTGGAACCCGACTGGTTCGGGAGCCTTCTTGGCCAAGCCCTTTGAACTCCCACCTTGTAACCACCCCCTCCCCACTCCCCCTCCTCCTGCTCATCTGCAATCCTGCAAGGGAGAGACTAGAAATGAGGTTGGTGCTTCTGCCGCCAGTCACCAGTGGGGTCAGGCGGTGTGGAAGCAGTACTGGGGGCTGCATCCTGGCTTGACTTAGAGGTTCTGGGGACAAGCCCTGGCAAACCTCGGGTCTACATCCTCTCCTAGACGCTGGCTTTATGGCAAAGCAAATCATAAGCTAAGAACATAGTCAGTGCCATACTGGGTCAGACCAATGGTCCATCAAGCCCAGCATCGTGTCTCCGACAGTGGCCAATCTCGGTTGCGTGGGAGAAGTACCCAGCAAGTTCATTCCCTGTTGTTCACTCCCAACAGTAAGAGGTGACATTCCCCAAACCTACCTCTGGCTAATAGCTGCTAATGGACCGATCCTCCAGAAACTTGTCCAAGCCTGTTTTAAACTTAGCTGTACTACTGGCCTTGACCGCATCCTCTGGCAACAAATTTCACAACTTAATTGTACGTTAAGTGAAAAAAATACTTGCTTTTATTTGTTTTAAACCTGCTACTTGCTAGTTTCATGGGATGTCCCCTTGTCCTAGTACTATTTGAGAGGGTAAATAACTATTCCTTATTAACGTGTTCCACACCACTCATGATTTTATAAACGATCATATCCCCTCTCAGATGTCTCTTCTCCAAGCTGAAGAGCCCCAACATGTTTAGCCTCTCTTCATAGGAGAACTGTTCCAGACCCTTTATAATTTATTTATTTATTTATTTTATTTATTTCTATAATTTATATCCCGCCCCTCCTGAAAACAGCTCGGGGCGGCTTCCAACAATAATAAAAGTACATAAAAACAAGTACATAAAAACAATTTGTGTTGCCCTTCTCTGTACCGTCTCTATTTCAACTATATCTTTTTTGAGACAGGGCCACCAGAACTGCACACAATACTCCAGGTGCAGTCGCACCATAGATTTATATAGTGGCATTATCATATTTTCAGTTTTATTCTCTATCCTTTTATGAATAATTCCTAACATTCTGTTTGCTTTTCTGACGGCCTCCGCCCACTGAGCTGAGGATTTCAGTGTACTGTCCACAATGACTCCAAGATCCTTTTCCTGAGTGGTAACTCCTAATTTGGAACCTAGCATTGTGTGCACATAGTCTAGACTGTTTTTCCCTCTGTGCATCACTTGCCACAGTTGGAGCGACGTGGGGTGGGGAAGCGGTGTAGCCATTATTTTTAGGAACACTTGATCCATGCAGAGATATCCAGTGCAAACTCTATCCGGAATAGAGGGCCTTTACCTCGTGGTTGATTTGGCTCATGGAGTCAGATTGGGGGTGCTGCTTGTATACTGTGCACTTTCCTGTGTGACAGCATCTCTACTTGCTCTAGCCAGTCTGGTGTCAGAAGTGGTATTGCGATCCCCGAGGCTGATAGTCTTAGGGGATTTCAATATACACGCTGACTCCAGTGTGCAGGGGGCAGAGCAAGAGTTCATGGCCATCAAGACAACCATAGGGTGGTATCTGGCCCTACTCACAAGGTGGGGGGAATACTCTGGATTTGGTATTTTGTACTGGCCTTGAGGTGGGGGTTCTGTTAGTGGGGGAGGTGAAACCTGAGCCCTTGTCCTGGACAGACCATTATCTCCTGCGGGCCAACCTCCTGGCACATCTGCGCCTGGCAAGGTGTGGAACCGGTTCGTATGGTTCGTCCCCAGAGACTTATGGAATCAGTTCAGTTCCGGAATGTTCTGGGGGATATACCTTCCATCCCTGATGGCCAGTCTCTCGATGACCTTGTGGCTTTTTGGAACACTTTGCTGACAGAGGCCAGCAACCCAACGGCTCCCAGGCTTCTGCTTCCTAAGCATAGGTGATGCAGGGTTCCATAGTTTACAGAGGACTTGCATCAGCTGAAGCAGGAGGAGAGACAGTTAGAGTGACAGTGGTGTCGTATTCATACAGAAGCTGACGATTGCGGCATAGAGTTGCATTAAAAGGCTATGCTGTGGCTATATGGGCAACAAAGCAGAGTTTTGCTACCATCATATTGTTGGCAAAGTCATGTCCAACTGAGCTTTTCTGGGTGGCGAAGGGACTGGTCAGTTCGACCGACCTCCACCTGGAGCTGGAATCTTCCAGTGCTCGCTGTGACATGTTTATCTACTATTTTGCTGATAAAATTGCTCTTATCCACCACAATTTCGATGCTGCATTTAATACAATGGATGTACCTGAGGTTATGAATGCCAGTTTTATGGGATCGGTTTCAGCAGGTATCATCCGCTGATGCAGTGGCGTTTCTGGGAGTTGTGAGGGCCATGACTTGTGAACTTGATCCTTGCCCATCCTGGCTGGTGAAAGCCAGCTGGGAGACACTTGGGTCATTGCTGGTGGGGGTTGTCAATGCCTCCTTTATGGAGGACAAGGTTGCAGAGTGCTGATGGAGGCTGTGGTGCAGTCTTTGCTCAAGAAGCCATCTCTTGGCATTGACGCCCTTGCCAGCTATCGGCCAGTCTCTAACCTTCCCTTTTTAGGGAAGGTTACTGAACAGGTAGTGATGCAGCAGCTCCAGGGGCACATGGACCGCATCAGTTACCTTGACCCCTCGTAGTCTGGCTTTCATCTGGATTACGGCACTGAGACTGCATTTGTGGCCTTGCTTGACGATCTACACCAGGAGTTGGATCAAGATCGGTCCACTCTTCTGATTTTGTTAGATCTTTCAGTGGCTTTAAACACAGTTGACCATGGTTGATGTAGCCTGCAGGACCGTGCCAGGGTTGGCAGGATTGTTCTTGAATGGTTCTGCTTGTTCCTGGCTGGGAGAACTCAGCGTGTGGTACTGAGGGATTGTACATCATCCCCCTGGGACCTCACATGTGGAGTCCCGCGGGGATCTATTCTGTCCCCTCCTGTTCAACTTGTACATGAAGTATGCTGAAGACACCCAACTATACCTCTCATTTTCATCTGACCCAGGCTCTGCAAGATGGAGGTGATGCTGGTGGGTAAGGGCGAGGGAGTGGAGGCCCCCATCATTGATGCAGTGCATCCCTCCCTGGTCATTCAGGTGCAGAGTCTAGGAATCTTAGATTCACAGTTCTGCCTGGATGCCCAGGTGGCAGCTGTGGCAAGGAGTGCGTTTGGTAAATTACATCTGGTCTGATGTCTCTGGCCATATATCTTGGGCTTCGATCTCGCCACCATCATCCATGCATTCATAACCTCAAGATTGGGCTACTGGAACACACTCTGTGTGGGACTACCCTTGGTAATGACCCTGAGACATTCTACGACTGGTGCAGAATGTGGCGGCTCATCACCTTGTGGGGACAGACCGCCGGGAGCACATTACACCGGACCGGTGCTCCGTTCTCTGCACTGGCTGCCTATAGTCTTCCAGGCCCAATTCAAGGTGTTGGTACTTGCCTATAAAGCCCTCTAAGACCTGGACCCCACTTACCTGCACGATCACCTCACCCCTTGGGTCCTGGATCAACCCCTGTGGACCGCCTTCTGGGTAGAGATTTGCCTCTCTCCGGATCTCCCCTCCTTCCACAGACAGTGGCTGTTTCACCAGACTGTTGGTGAGGGGGGGTGGGTGGGAGTCATGGGGAATAATGGGATCCTTTTGGAGGACCTTGATTGCTGTGTGATTTTTAACTGATATTTATTGTATTTTGTATTTTTTTATATCATGTTTTTATGCATTGTTCACCATCCCGAGCTGCTTAGGCAGGAGGAGACGGTAACGAAATATTGAAAATAAATGAATAAATTTAGATGTCCAGTCACCCAGTCTCACAACATTCTCCTGCTTGGTTTCCTCACAGTCTATTTGGGTTTTAACTACCTTGAATAACTTTGTGTCATCTGTGAATATGATCACTTCACTCTTTACTCCCTTTTCCAGATCATTAATGAATACACTAAACAGCATCAGTCCCAATACAGATCCCTGGGGCACTTCCCTCCATTGTAAAAACTGACCGTTTAGAGTCTAAATTTAGATCAACAGAGCATCAGAAAGCTCTCTCTTGCAAGGGATCCTAGTGGCTGTGCTGGGCATTCCCTAGCTTGCTTTCGCCTCTTTAGAAGGACCCAGCGTCCTGTCATCTGCGCTGACCGTCGGTAATGTACGACTCCCAGCCTGGAAGAACACCCACTTAATTAAAATCTAGGAGATATACAGCCCGGGATGCAGACGGGAAAGGCTGCACGTGGTGCTAGAGTTTATTTGAGGCATCCTTCATGCTTGGGATGATCGTAAGCAGCTTTAATCTTGAAATATGTCCCATTTGCTAAACTCGAGCCGTTCCCCATGAAAGGAGGAGAGAGAAAAGACAAAAGAAAATAAACCAGCCCCTTAGCTTGATGAAAGATACAGCAAGTAAATACATTAATAGGAGGTAATTGAAAATGTGGAGCAATCTTTAAGCAATCATGCTCTTCCACAGGCTGCGGCCGTGCGGGTCTAGATACCGCTCCCGGATATGCGCAGCCGGCTGGCACAAATCATAGACGCCATGCTTTATGGGAGAAGCTCCCTGGCTGGAACCGCCGTGTCATATTTAGTTTTCTAATTATATTTCGAGATGCTTCAGTAGTTGTTGCTGCAGTTACAATGCTTGGGAAAAGAGCAAGGTGGTGGGATTGGAGATGACCAGACAAAGAGCTTGAGAGAGGGAGAATGGGAATGCGGAGCCATTGGGCTGAAGTAATAGCAGTCCCGCTCCCTTCCTGGGGCCCCAAACAGGGCCTCGTCAGGACAAAAGATGCAGTTGCACCCAGGCCCACAAGCCTAGTGCATCTTGGGACAGCTTAGTATCCCTGCACTGGAAAGGGAGGGAGAGAGAGTGATTTTTTTGTCTCATCCTTCCCTGAAGGCCCAGGGCAGCAAACAGTGTCATAAAAACATACCTATAAAATACAGAAAATAAAACCACATCCAAAATGCATGTGTGTGGGGGGGAGTGTGGGGGTGTCTTTTTCAAGGGGGCAGACATTGCAACGTAGACTTTAAACCCCACTCCCCAGCCGAAGCAGCTGACATCCTGCTTAGCAAGGAAAGGCATGCTTCGGGCTGGAGATTCTCCAGGAATCCAGCTTCTCTGGCTGTGGCTTGCAAAGGCCCAGGTGAACCTGTGGGAAAGCAGGGCATAAATCTCGCAGTCACAGCTAATAAGCATTAACAAGCAATGGTGCTTGTAGGTGATCGTGAGGAATTCTTTATAGGACTTCTCTAGATGAATTGGCTTCCTGGGGTCATAAATATTCTGATTCCATCCCCTCTAGTTCTCTGCGCAAGGACTCTGCCTACATTGGACAGGGCTGCTTAAAACTCCCTGCCACTGGTTGTGTTCCCAATACCGCAGTAGCATTTAGTGTGCGCTGACATCTAATAGCAACCCCTGGTATTCCCAGGTTTGTGTGTCCGGGAGAACAGCTCTCTTTTTGGAACTGTAGATATGGGTTTAGGTTCCCACATGGCCAATTACAGGTTTAGTCTCCCAGCTATTGGTGTGGGAAGAAAGGGACTGGCCTGCTTCCTACTGAAGAATGGCTTGTCCCTCCCCACTAGAGCTGAACAGAAGTTGGAATTCCAGTACCAGAAGTCAGAAATCCATTACTGGAGGCTGGAAAATCAGGACAAAAACGTGTCTATTTTAACCAATCGATTACCCATTTGGATACTGATTATAATACTCAGAATGGCAAGGTTGAAGTAAGTACTGCAGTTTCAACAGGTGTCTCTGGTTTTTTTTGTAGATACTTGTTTCAGCTTACCGCCCACCGGTCGATGGGGGGGGGGTCCCCTCTCCCCGATAGCAGGAAGCAGGGACCCCCCACTATTAGACTGCCCCGTTCATATAGAGTTGCTGCCAACAAGGATTGTCCCAATCTGCCAGCAACATCCCAAGTCTGTACCTCTATTAGTATATGGCTGGAAGATCGGGAGAATTGCTGACAGGGCCAAGAAGAATCCGACAGACTGGTGGGGGTATCTACATGCTTTCCAGCATGCGAGGGTTTCCTTTAATGCATCTTGCCATGGTGGGCCTTCAGGAAATCCTGCCATAGACCAAGGCTGGTGTCCTTTACTATCTCGGACTCTCCTGGATGTCTGGTGACCCTTCCTCCTGCTAACCATCAGTCTCTTCCTCTTTGTATGGTTGAAATGAATAGGACAGTTTACCTTTGGAAGAATGTGAGCATCCATATATGTCGTCTTAGAGATGAAACGGGGAGTGGGTTTATTATTCAAGAGTATTTTTTTTTGAGGGCATAGTAATCAAATAAGATGCAAAGAAATTCTTAGTCTCATACCAACTAATAAATATCACAACTAAGGACTAAATAACAAAACGATAGAAATTTACTCCTACAAAACAAAGCATAAAGCATGCACATAATGTACAATACTTGATGCTATATAATAGAAATGTAAAACGGTCTTGTAAAATCAAAAATGCAATGGTGAAATATAGTCAAAATACGCAAAAAGAAACATGTATTGCACAAAGTCATAGGCCAATGTGTTTTCAACATCGTCTTTATCAAGGCTGGACACAGCTGCAGAAAAACATTCCAGAGTCAAGAGATTTTATAAATAAACTGCCAAGACTGTGAAAGCTCTTCAAAATTCTTCAAAAGCTGTAGTGTACAAGAAAAGCTGCAGATGAAAAACCTAAATATAATCATAACAAAACCTGATCATCCCAAAAATTACATTAAAAAATAACCATAAATAATGTCAATAACAATTATCCCACAGCAAACCATCTGCTAACTTTTTTTACCCACTTCAAAATTCAGTTACTCCCCCCAAATGGTATTTATCATTACCCATGTACTGGTTATAAATCAGTACATTGGGATGGAGACATAGGGGGAAATAACAGAAACAACAACGAAAAAACCAGGACCCGGAACTCGATATTTTGGGACCAGAAGATGGTATTGCAGGATGAAAATTGGATAATCAGGATATGGAGTACCCTGATTTGGTACTACACTGGTACTGATTAGTAACCAACATTTTTGAGTCGATGTGAGTACTGGAAATTTGACAGGTTATACCCATTTTAGCGATACTCACCTTATGTCTAGTTCCAGGGTTTGGGCATTTCCGTTCACTCATTTTTAGCAATTGTTAATTCACTATTTATTTATTTGTTTGTTGATTTGTTTGGATTTTTATCCAGGTCTTCCCGCAAAGAGACTCAGGGCAGCTCACAAAACGTAAAAACATATATAGAATAAAACATTGGGCATTTTTAGACACACATTTAAAGTTCCGGTTGTTTCAATCTTCTGGGTTTACAAGTCCACAAGTAAGTTTCGGATTCATTTTTCACACACACACTCTGCCCTGAGGCAGTTCCTGGATGCATTCTTCACACAAACACTGCCCTGAGGCAGCCTAAAGTAGCCGCAGCTGTAGACGTGACAGGCTGCCATGGAAACCAAGTGACCACAGCTGCCTGGAGCAAAGCAGTTTACCAGGAGAACCTTTTACACACACAAGTTCTGGGAGAAGTTTCACGCAGAAGTTCAAAGATCCGAATGTTTAAGATATGAATAAGGCTGTGTTCTCACCGCCGGCGGTGGGAAGGACAAGGGAAGACGCGGCAGCACGGAGGAGCCAGCCAACAGGAAAAGAGCCGGTGCAAATGGGGATCTGCCGTGGCTTCTCTCGTGCATGTCAGGGCGCAAAATCCTGCCCTGACATGCGCGAGAGAAGCCGCGGCAGACCCCCGTTTGCTCCGGCTCTTTTCCCATCGGCTGGCTCCTCCGCGCTGCCGCATCTTCCCTCGCCCCTGCCGGTGCCGCCACCACAGGTGAGAGCACAGCCTGAGTGATTTAGACACACCGAAAATGCTGGATGTTACAGCAAACATCCAGGAGAAATGTGTGTCTAAAAACACCCATTGACGTGCAAAACAAAACCTGACAAGCCCCCCCCCCCAAACCACCCACAAATGCCACCCATAATGCCTCCCCATTCCCAACATCCATCCATCCATCATCCCCTCCCAACCCTACCCCGAACTCATCCTATCCCCGCCCACCATGACAGGACTTCGAAAGAGTTACATGTTAAACAGTATGCTAACATACTGGGAAATGTTATATTTAACATTTCTCAGTATGTTAAAGCAGCAGTACCAAAATAACAATACTGAAATTAATGAAATATTGAAATAAATATAAGAGGGAACAACAACAACAGCCTGGAATAACCCAACAGAGCATCGATGGCTACCGGTTATTACCCGAGCCACCATTCACCTTTTGGTATTTTGGTCACTTCAGTATTTTGGAATGTCAGTTGCTTCACAGGGATTATTTGGTGGAGGTTTCGAATGGCCAATGGAATTGCTGCTTTCGGAAGCACTTTGAAAAATTCAAAAAGCCTACCAAATAGTAGTGCTGTCACAGTCACCCAAATACCAAAGCCAAGAGACCAAAAGGGAGATTCCGACTCAGAAAAGAATCCAGGAGTGAATCCCATTTTGTGTCCACGTTAAAACTGATCTGAATATGCCAAATTCGTTGAATTTGGAATGCTCTTTAGAGAGACCATGTAGGTTAGTGGATAGGCAGTGTCCTTTGCCCTGCAAGTTCAGGGTTTAAATCCCATCTTAGGCCATGATCCAAAACCAACTTCTGCCGGAGTTGTCCCATTGCTGTGTTCATTACAGCCTCAGCCAGGAACATGCTAGGGTGGCCTTGGGCAAGTCTCTCTTTTTCAGCCTCTATTCCCAGCTGTGAAATGGGAATAATAATGAGTTAATAAACTAGGCAAGGATTGTAAAGCACTTAGAACACTGAAAGTACTATATGATTAATACTGTGAGACCTCAGTCAGCTGTGCTAGGATCTGAACCTAGCTCGTTTATTTGAAATATCCTGCTTAGAATTAGTGACTTGAATGAAATGACTTGAGTTCTGACATGCCAACACAACTCTGATAGTAAGAACTATTGCTAATGCCTTTCATCTGAGGGTCTCAAAGCACTTGATGAATAATATTAACTGCTGAAGCTACACAATATCCTAGCCCTCAGAATGCTTCACAACATTCGTACACTATAACACAACTTAAAATCCATGTAAGATCCCTGTTTAAACAAAGAAAGTAAAGAGGAAGGAAAAAATTCATCAAGGGGGAAGCAGCAGCGGATCCTCTAAAACCACCTGGAGAATCCAAAAGTCTTCAGATGTGTTTCTGAAGAAAAGGAGGGAGGAATTGACACCAATATTCGGCGGGACGGAGCTAAACTAAATGACAAAATAATTAATAAGCAAGTGATGAATTTCACAACTGTAGCAAATTTGAAAACATACATTTCACATCTGGAAATTTCCCGGGGCCAATCCAGTTCAGCTCTAACCCAGAGGACTGTGCCATTTGTTATTTTTTTATGAAAGACATTTGAAATCATTGCTGAAATCCTTTAGCGTCCAAATTCCCAGGCACACTGAACTCTCTCACAAGTACGCACACATGGCTCTTTATGGTCTGTTGGAAAAACCAACATTGGGCTTTTCCCTGTTACTGTAACCAGTCGAATGTGACTGTGAGAAGAAAGGCGAGAGAGGTGCCGATTGGCTAGGAATATGCTCTCGGCAGCAGTGAATTTTATGGCTAAAGCCACAGAACTTGGAGAGAGGAAACCAGGCTGCGAATTAGGGTTTGCTTCGAAAAGGACATGAAATGCAAACGTGTGATTAAAAGGACATTAGGGCCATGCTTCCAAACCAAACAAGCCCAAGGCAGAGGTTTCAAAAGCCAACCACGCTCTCTTCCTTTAATTACGGATAGAACTGAACTAACGACAGCTTTGCTAATTCGATACAGAATTCAGCCTAGGCAACTCAGTGGCTTGTTAATGGTGTGTGGGCCTTTTCACCACTAGCTAGCAAGCTCATTGCTTCCACTCTGACTCAAGCTGTTAGAGTCTCTCTGGGGGGGATAGGACATCCTGACATTTATGTCAACAGGTTACGAGTCATGAGATCTGGTATCTGCTCTTAACTCCAACTTGCTAGGTGACTTGGGTGGGCAAGCTATTTTTTCTCTTCTACCAGGGGCAGGGGAACCTCAGGCCCCAGTTGTCACAAATGTGGCCCAGACAGTCATGGCAAGTTTTTATGTGGTCCCTTTCCAGTGCCTGGATCTGACTAGAGGCAGCTGTGGCATTGAAGAAAAAGCTACATTAGGCAATGACCCGGCTCATGATCTGAATTGCCTTGAATGTAGCTGATCGCTTTAGCTTGTTAGAAATTGGCTGGCCTCTGAGTTACTGTTTGGAACAGAGATGTAGTGAGTTTCGTTCTCTGCAGAGCTAATCTCAGAATGATTTTAGGAGGGGTCTGTTACCACGTAGCCCATTGAAAACCTGACATGGAACCGACAATGTGGGTATTATCCATGGGTACCAGACTGGATGCGTTCAAAAGGGAGTACTTACTTCAAATTAATGAAAGTAATTACTTTGGTTTACCTCTCTTTGTCAGAACATGGCTTGAGAGAGGGCCCTGCCCCAAGAGGCTTACAATCTAGGCGAGACAAGGGAGAGGGAACATAGGGAGACATTTAGGAAGTTGGGAAGCTGCAGGTGTTGTGGTTTCAGTGTGGGCCATGGTTTGCTGGGACTCCACTGCAGGATTTGTCATGAATTTGGAGCCTCTCAAAGCACCAAGATCCGAACACGTCCAATGGGTGGTTCTGGATGGAGTGACACCACATTGTGGCCTTTGAGTCTATGGAGATGGGTGACTTTTGGTTCCACGAAAGGAACAATCTGTGTCAGGTGACTATTTGTCACAGCTGAAATGCATAGCGGATTTGGTATTTATTGATATTATTCACATTTTTGGATAGCTGTCTGAATACCCAAATAATATCCGCAGCCGAGATGGGGATTTGAAGAGCTGATTATTCAGGCATTGCGTTTGGGTGACTTGGCCTCTTTCAATATTTGGCCTCCATTATTCAGTGACTTTGGTATCTTGGCTCCTTGGTTCCAGCTGCTGCGCATGCAAACAAAGTAACCAAACTAGGGTTGTGAAACGCAAAGGAGAGTTGCTTGAGCCCTGCCTCTTGTAGGATTTATTATAGAGTTAGCTTTCTGTTCAATAACACACGACGGAAGTTTCTTCAAAACAGAACTTTACTAAGAGCTCAGACGACATGCTTCCATACTGTACAGACTGCATAGGACAAGACGGAGGAGAGAGAGAGAAGAGAGGAGATAAGGAGGGGGGGGGGAAACTGTTTCGACCCCTGACCCTCCCCCTACCGGACAAGCCCCATATTGAGCTTGCCAGGCTTTTACTTGTGACGGTTGCACAATCCAACACCTCTTCTCAACAGTCACTTGTCAAACCAACTAGGTTCATTCTTCTTAACAGCTTGCGATGGCATTCCCCTGCTAGTGTCTTCGTGAACACATTTGCTGTCCTATCCTCTGTAGGACAGTATTGCAAATCTATGAGTCCTTGTTCCTGTGAGTCTTTCAGGAAATGGTATTTTACGTCAATGTGCTTGGTTCTGGGGTTGATTCTTTCTGTTTGCGCCAGCGCTATACATCCTTGGTTGTCTTCCAGGATCAGCATGGGTCTGTCCAATCTTTGCCCCAGATCATTCAGAAACTGTCGCAACCAGATAACCTCTTGGCTAGCGTGTGCCGCTGCCAAATACTCTACCTCTATTGAGGAAAGTGTCACAGAGGCTTGTTTCCTACTGCATCAGCTGATGGATCCTCCACCAAGCAAAAATAGGTACCCACTGGTAGATTTTCGGTCCGAACGGTCTCCAGCCCAATCTGCATCCACGTACCCTATCAGGTCTGACACGGAAGTTGCTGGGAGCCGTAGCCTGAGGTGCACAGTCCCTTTCAGGTACCGTAAGATCCTCTTCACTGCGTTCCAATCCCTTTGGGTTGGGGCTGAGACTTGTCTACACAGTATACCTATTGCCACCGCAATGTCAGGCCTTGTGATTGTGGCAATGTACAAGAGCTTTCCTATC
>QEPC01003896.1:1087685-1141858 GCA_003113815.1 Sphenodon punctatus | reverse complement strand
TCATCTTTAGACAGCAGCATTTCCACTTTAAACTTCCACAATTGGTAGTTTACATTGTTCAGCTTTCCTACTGAAAGTCTGAGCTCTGAGCTGCTTGCCATACTTGCTTCCCTCCCTTTCCCCTTATGGGATTTAGGCATTCTTACTCACAGTCAGTAGGCCTCTGTGTCTGGGATTTTTCTTTCACTTTCTTTCTTTCACTCCTTCTGGGCTGCTTCTAGTTTTCAAAATTGCCTTGAAGATGTCCTGGGCCCATAACCTATTGTAGAGTTAGCTTTCTGTTGAATAACACACAGTAGAAGTTTCTTCAAAACAGAACTTTACTCAGAGCTCAGAAGACATGCTTCCATACTGTACAGACTGCATGGGACAAGATGGAGGACAGAGAGAGGAGAGAAGAAAAACTGTTTCATCCCCATATCCTCCCCCTACTGGACAAGCCCCATATTGACATTGCAGGGCTTGCAATGGGCTTTTACTTGTGACTGTTGCACAATCCAACAGGATTGACCCCTCCCCTATGTTCCATCGCCATTTCCAAGGTCAGCCGGGGGCAGGGAGGCACCCTCTCGCAAATTCCATCACTGCACCAGGCCTATACAGCATGGGCGTGCAGAGCAGCATTCTCAGTGGCTGCTCCGCTGCTGTGAAACTCCCTGCCCTTAGACGGTCACCAAAGTTTGAGCTTGAGCATTTTCCAGAGGCAATGCAAGGCCTATTTATTTGGCCAGGCATTTGGCTGGCAAAGACAGGGTTTGGTGAGTGGTTTGAATAGGCATTTTATATAGTTTAGATTAGGGGTGACTAGAGTTATGGTACACAAGACCCACTGTATTCCATGTCTACCGTAGGTGACCTACCAGGACTCTTCCTGCTGGCTCCCAGCTCCAGGGCGCCCCAGTGAGTGGGTCTCAGGAGTGGAGAAGAGCCGTCCCCTTGAGAGAGAGCTTTCCCTACCGCGCTGGAGGAGCTCTCCTAGCCCCTCTCCTCCTTGGGGTGCCAATCCTGCTCTCTTCCCTAGAGGTGACCTCTGAGAGGCTGGTTCCTCCTCCCCATACTGTGATCTACTGTGGACTATGATCCACCGGTGGGCCCCTCACCATCTACTTCTTGAGCAACTCCAGTCCTACTGGTTCCTCTTTTTCAATGTTTTACATAGTCCGCCACCCCCTCACCCTAAGCTTTTGGGGGAAGGGCCAGATAGTTTCAGTCTGGATAGTGCCAACTGAATGGATTTAATTGATTGCTGAATTGAGGACTCAGTTGTTGTTTGACCAGGCGTTTGGCTGGCAAGGGTAGGGGTAATACCCACAGACGGGCTATCCAAGTGCCAAGTGGGTACCCGATTACCTGAAAAACCAGAAATGATCTGTTCCGATTTACCAATTATGAATCAGTAAATCAGTACGGGAAACCTTTTATTTTATTTATATTGATTTTAACATTTTTACCCCACTCTTCTCTGAAGACTCTGGGCAGCTTACAGCATCAACGTTAAAAACATTAAAATATAAAATACAATAATATATTAAAAGCCCCTATAATCCCAACATCCCATCCACCCCACCCTTTACCCCCACCTGCCACCCACCAATCCTCCTCCCCAAATCCCTCTACCCAATCCCACCCAACCCTACTCCTACCTTCAAACTCCTGGCCAAACAAAAAGGTCTTGCGTCTCCTCTAGAAGATGAACAAGCTCAGACTTAGGCGGGTCTCTACAGGGAGGGAGTTCTACCATTGTGAGGCAGCCACCAAGAATGCCCCACTGCTCATGCCCTCAATGTAGCAACTTCTCACAAAATAGCAACAAAAGGGATGGGAACGCAGGAAATCGGGATGGAAATTCAAAAACTTGGTCTCGGAGTTTGGTATTTCAGGACTGGAATTTGGAAAACTGGGATATTGGGTAACCCGCTGAGCATGAATCAGGCTGGGTCAAGTCCCAGAAGATTGACAAGTTTACCCATTTTTCTGGGTTACTAGTTCAGCCCTCATCTGCATGAATATTCATTTCAGCTCTAGGATTTGTTGGGTTTACAACACACCTTTTGCTCTGCCAGATCCAAACAAAGTAATATCTGTGCAAATCAGAATTAGACTCCCCAAATCTACCAGCTTGGTCTGGGTTTCTGATTCTGCCCTGTCTGAGGTACAAATCAGGAATAACTCCATTGGCATCAATGTGGAATCAGTTGTGCAAACTACAGTGGAGTAAGATCATAATCCAACCTCTGACGGTCAAATGACTCGCATTCCTCTCTTCTCCCGGGGTCACTCTTTCCTCCCATGATGGACGAGCCAGCCAGAGCTGAATTTCGTTAGCTCGCTGTTGCCCTTTGACCCTAGGTGCGCTGACAAGTCTCACCTGCTCCTTCCCTGGCTTCTCTCCCCTATTAGTCCCTCAACATGAAATACGGTCGAGAGGCCCCGAGACAGCAGTGCCTACAACATTGACCTAACAGTTTATGAACACACTAATTTATTGGGTGATGAAATTTATGGCCAGCGCTATTAAAAGGCTGAACTTCTAAACTCTTGGGGGTGGGGGGTGGGGAGACGGTTTAACATTCCAGGTTGGCAACAGTGTCTCCACTCTAGACTTCCGATGGCAGCTAATAACACCAGGAAAGACCAAAGGAACGGAAATCCTCCTCCACTAAGCTGCCAACACCCCAGCTCCTTTACAAACTAGAACACAACACGTGGGACAGAGGGAGGAAAAAGGCAGCTACCATTCTTCCTTGCTCAGGAAGGATAGAGGGAAAGGGGGTTGCAATTAAATTAAAGTGGGGGGGGGGATTATTCCCTCTGCATCTTCTCCCGTTCTTTTTCATCTTTCTTAAAATGAGGTGCCCCAAACTGGAGCTAAGCCATCAGCTGCGGCCGAAGGATGCAGTACAATAGCTACCTAAAGTGGAGTCTGCACAAGCTGAATTTCTCTGACTATGTAAAAAAGTTCAACTTATCAGAAATTCAACTTCAGCAGAGCTTAAGGAAATGGGCCTGGAGGTGGAGAAAATTGATGCTCACATTAAGGCCATTTCCCCATGTTAACGGAGGAGTGGGGAGCAGGGCAACTTCCATCAGAGTAATCGCAGCTCTGTTCTCGCAGGAATGAGTGTACGTGGGAAAGCACTGTTCTGCTTTTATCCCATGAGAACATCCGTCCTATGTTGTAAACGCTACACTTGGGGACCTGGTCATGTGTGAGTGTTTTCATGGGATAAAAGCGGAACAGCCTGCGCCCACGTTCCCCAATTCCCATGAGAACAGAGCTGCGATCGCTCTGACGGACATTTCCCTGCCTCCCCAGTAATGTGTTAAAAGTGGTGTAAGTTAGCACCAAGTTTCTCTGTGTCCAGTTCCATTCCCTCCCCGTGGAAGCAGAGAGTCAGAGCAGGCAGCAGGGTAATGCGTTCTCTCTCACATGCATGCTCTGTCTGGCTATCACTGTGACTGTATTTACCCCAAAGAAACTGGAGAGAGCTGATGGTCCCTAACTCTGACCTCCAGCCTACCTGTGACTCCCCACAACGGATTAAACACACTACCGTATTTTAACCACATGCTGCCAAGAAATCATGAATAGATTCAAAGGTCCTGATATTTTTAGCTGGGTGGGTCTACTCTATACGTCTTAAACATTTGAGTTATCAGGATCCAGATCAACACATCTCCACAGACCTGAAACTAGGGGAAACCAATGAATTTGACTTATCCAGAAATTCAGGCTACGGAAGTTCCACTTAAGTAGATTCCACTGTGCGTCTTGCATCGTGTTTCTGTTCATGTGACTTAAAATGGTATTTCTTTCCTCTCTTTTAGGACTGTTAGGCAATGGAAATTGCCTTCACTGGAGTTCAATAAGAAGAGGTTGGAAGAACATCCGCCAAGTGTCCAGCCTTGGCCTCCATGACTCAAAAGGCCTGTTCCAGTCCTGCAATCCCAAAATTCAGTTATATGATTCTAACCCCCCATCCCACCCCCGAGCTGTAACACTTACAACCTGGGGGGGATAAAATCTCAGGCATCAATTGAATCCAGAAGTTTGTCATTCCAAGAAAATGAATAAAGAGGACTAGGAAACTGACCAGGCAATGAGGGGTTTCTGGGTCACAATGGATAGCATTTTGGCTGCAGAGGGAATATTATTCCGGTGTGCAAAATGCATTACCTTGCGCCTCCCGGCCCACAACACGCTCCATCTTCTTGTGTAAATAATGGAAAGTTATGGCAGTTTCCCTCGCTCAGCACTGTGTGCTTTGCTGGAGAGGAGGAATTCAGAGTCTCTCAGTTACAAGAGGAAATTCAGAGGCTGCCAACATTTGCCATTCTCTCGTGATAGCTTTTAAAGTCCCAGGTCCTGGAGTCCAGCGTCGCTGGCATGAAGGCCCTGGACTTTAGGGGCCCCTCTGCAAGTGGCACGAGTGCCGCTAGGAAGTTTTCAGAGTGGGCGGGGGAATGGAGCAGGAACAACACTGACCCCGCCCACTCTGAAAATGTCCTCACGTCATTCAGTGACCACGCAGCTTGCAAAGGATCCTGCCAGGAAGCATGGGGGGTGTGTGTGTGTGAAGAGCTGGCCTTGTCCCCACCCTTCTCAAAACTTCCTTCTTAGCAAGGGTTGCTGGCACTAGGCCTGAAGCAGCAGTGCTGTTTGCTGTTTCGCTGTTTCCTCTTGACATTTCATCTTGCCACCTCTCTGACGGCAGTTGCCATTAATTTACGGCACTATTCGACACTTTGTGACAGTTCCAGGTATTCTGCGGCACTTAAGATAATAGTGGCATTTCCTTTTTTTTTAGCTTTATTGGCTGTTATGTTATGAAACGATATAAGTACAGTACATTCATACTTTAGGTTATGAGCTAGGTATGACAGTGATATGTCAGTTTACAAAGACATTACTATCAACGGAGAGTCTAGGCTTGACGTTGGTATGCAGTCAGGGCTTTGGTGTTTTTAGACAGCATAGTTCAAAAAGAAGTTTATTTCGTCGTCTTCAGCTGTAAATCCTTGAATGCTGTTCACGCATGGGAACCATTTTGTTGCTAAGTTGTGGTATTTGTTGTTTATGTTCACTGAGATCTTTTCCATGCTGTGTAAGTACCAGAGTCTTTTTATCCATTCTCCTTCTGTAAGTTCATTTATGCTTTTTCAGTTCCTTGCTATGATGTTGATGGCCACGAGGATCATAATTTTGCAGGTATCCTGGTGGGTGTTCATCAGCGGGATGTCAAGGCAGAGTCCCATTAGGGCCGTTTCCATCCTGAATGGTATAATCAAGCCCGTGGCTTGCGCCATGTCATTCCAAACTATGCGCCATAGTGACTGTACTTTACTACAGGTCCACCAGCAGTGATAGTAGGTGCCCCTCTCCCCACACCCCCTCCAGCAAAGGCCTCCTCCAGATGACAGTGTTTGAAATTGGTAAGGGGTTAGGTAGTAACGCAGGGTTAGTTTGATGTGTGGCTCTTTGATTTCAAGAGATGAGGCACATTTGTGCATGTGTAGCCAAACTGATTCTATTTGGGTTTTGTCCAGCTTTTTGTTTAAGACTTTTCCCCATTTGGGCTATGTATGGTGGATTAGCTTTTGTCTCTATCGGGAGGAGCTTTTTGTAAATTCTTTCTACCATTCCCTTGTTAGGGGAATGATTGAACAATATCCTCTCCATGTCTGTGGGGGTTCTAGAGTAGTGTTTAACGTTATCCGGGCTACTGTAGATGTTTTAAGTTGGAGGTACTGAAAGAGGTTAACTCGTGTTTTGGGTTTTTTTTCCTAAATGTGTATGGTCCAGGAATTGTTCGTTCACAAAGAGCTGTTCTGCTCTGGTTATGCCGTGCGCGTTGAGCATTTGGCGTAGATTTATGGCAATGTTATCTTTCTCCCAGTGTTTATTGCTAGTGGATGAGTATGGTGATAGTAGGTTTGATAATTTTAATTGTTTTAATACCTGTTTCCAGTGGTGTAGTGCTCCTGCAGCACAGGGGTGTGTGTGTATCATTGGGACACACACATTTCTCCTGGATGTTTGCTGTTACATCCTGAACTTTCTGTGTGTCTAAATCACTCACCCGGATCTTAAAACATCTGGATCTTTTGAACTGGTAAGCAGTAAATGAAGGATATGTGGTAAACGCCCGGTAAGCATAAAGGGTATTTTTAGACATTACGAGACCACGGTCAACCACAGTGAATCCCCTGTGATGGCCGTTTGTCCCATGACGTCTAAAAGATTCCCGTCAGATGTTCACCACGGTGAATCCAAAATAGCCACGATTCCGTAAGTGAGACCGGCCTCACCTCCGGAATCGTGGTTAGCTTGGCCGCAATCCAGGATGGGCCAAAAGTAACGTTTATTACTGTGGCCCATCCCGGATCATGGCCCAGATCTTGATGCGGGATCAGGCGCTGCACCCACCCGTCTCCCGGAGGGCGGGTGGCTGGGGGGGCAGGGCTATGCGGCTGAACGTTGCGCCGCACAGCCCCGACCCCTTCCCGACCCCCTCCGTAATCAGGCTGGCACGTCTAAAGGACGGACGGCCTGATTTCTGACTGGGATCCGAAATGGATCCGGGTCCGTGATTGAGCATGGCGGGCCTCCAGGTCCGTCATGTCTACAAATACCCAAAGTCAGTAAATCGGATGATATCTCGCAGTATTGTGAGAATTGAGAGATCGGTATGTCCTTTTAAAATTAGTTTTCATGTTCTTACCCACCCTGATCCTTGGTGATAGGGCAGGCTATAAATTTAATCCAAACAAACAAACAAACAAAAACAAGCTAGCTTGCCATGCAGGAAGCCCCAGCCCCTCAGGGGATGTTCTGTTTAACTGAAAAAAAAATTAAAATAAATTCTGGAAACATTTTCTTTTTTTCTAAGGGTGATTCAGACATTCCTAGGTTAGGATGGATGCCCCTATGACTATTCTGCATGGAGTCTTCCCTGGATCTGGCACTGTCTCCCAATTGCATGTTGCCAAATCATGCTCAAGGGGAGACTTCAAAGACTGGATTTAAAAAAAAAAATTTTAAATTGCTGGTATTTTGCCGTTCTATGGCCAGTCCTCCCCCAGCACCGTGGGGCAGGCTCTGACAGCACAACATGGGGAGCTCTTTGCTCCCAGTTCACTCTGCCCCCCCCCCCCCCCCCCCCCCTGTGCATTCTTCCTATTCTCAACAAAATAAAAAGGAAAGAAACATTCTTCCTTGAACTTGGAAAGCGTCCCGCGTGCAGCCCCGAGGTCAGTGTCTGGGCTTGTTCTATCAGTGACTTCATTAACGGCTGCCCATGATTTAAAATAAACACAAAACACATTGAAGAAAGCAGGGGAAATGCAGGCAGAGGCTGGATCCTCTCAACGGCTTTTTGAATACGGTGTTTTAAAAGGAAAACATTGTTGACTCCCCAAAAGCATGGAAACGAGGATTTATTCCTGCGACACAGAGCCGGTGTCTTTTAATGATCACAGTTAGCTAGACAGACCAACAGGCAAGCAGATTGTGTATAATTGGGACAGGGGGAGCTCTGGCCCCATGGCCAATGCCAGCTGTTTTTAATTTTGGCCCCTTTCCAGTTGCTGGAGCAGACTCCTGGATCTAGTTCCTATCCTCAAGAACTGAAAGAGTGAGCTTAGTGGAAGGGTGCACAGATAAGGGCCTGCCCACACAAGGATCGAGGATGGATCTATAGCACAGATCCCTGATTCAAACCCACCTCTTGCTCCCCCATCCTAAACACACCCCTTAATCTGGCCTGTGGGATTCAGACAAACTCCCAAAGTGGCCTGAGGGAGGGAAAAGATTCTGGACCTCTGATCTATATCACGCACCCGTCTTTCTATCATCTACTCTGAAGGTGAGAAGAGCTGAGATTCACTTGGCGTTTCAAATTCACAAATCAAATTCAGAGCTGAAAAGAATTCTTTCGAATTCACCCTATTCTTTTTGGTTCCAAACAAAATGGATAATAGTACTTTTTCTTTTCTCTCTGGTCAGATATCAGCTCTGGTCGTTCCAGGGTTTGGTGATTTCACGTATTTCAGTATCTGAGTTGGTTATTTCAGTCATTTTCATTACTTGGTTGGGCACCATTAGCGCTATTGTGCACATGTGGCAATTGAAACCAGATTTTCAAAATGCCAAAATGACCAAATCAAAATACTGAAAGAACCTAAATGAAATATTTGAATATGTGAATGTGCAGATAATGGTTTCAGTCATGGATATCATTTGGATCTTGAGAGAGCTATCCAAAAATGCAACTAATACCCACAAATAATAAATCCACTCCTTGGTTCAGCCATGATGACAATATTCCAGTATTCATTTCCACAAACAAATATCTGTTTTTATATTTGACCCTCTTTTTTAACATGGCCACTTCCTACCCCCATCAGAAGCCCTCGGGTTAGCCAGAGACCAAAGAAATCAAGGCTTCCCTCCTGGGCTTGGAGACTCTAGGTTGAAATGTGGAGAAGAATTGATCCTACTGGAGAGTCATGGACCTGGTCCTGCGAGGGATCACACACAGCCACCGGCCACACCCAGGGTTGCCATTGATCCTTCAATATAGAGTTTGGCACCAATACCCTCCAAGTCAACTGCAATCATGATGACGTAAATTCAGTATCAGGTAGAAGCACTGAGATTACAAGCATGCACGTCGTCACAGTTGACCACTCATCTCAAATGTTGTTCGTGTACCGATTTCGCTGTACCAGGAGGCCAGGCAGAAGCAGGAGAGAGGGTGGGAGAAGGTGAATTACTATCTCGCTGAATCTCTGACCGCAAGTTCAGGAGAGAAGGAGACCTCAATATCTATAGGGCTTCTGAGTTAAACAAGGGCCTAATTCCTGCAACAGGGCTGGTCCCAGTTGGGCTGGTCCCTTCTGCACTTTGGGAAACTACCGATGACCCTAATTTAGGCATGTGGAGAATCCGGGTTCTAGATCCACAAGCATGTCATCCTGACAGGAGTTGGGGCCTCTCTCTTATTCTTATTGAGGCCAAGGCCAATCCCAAGTCCCACGGATCCCCTACATACGCATGGTTTACACGAGACACAATGTGCCCGCAATGGAAGTCCACACAGTTTATGTACGGCTACGGACAGGATTCACGGGGCTTGGGATAGACCCCATTGTTCAGCCCTTCCTCCTTCAGGACTAGACAGAGTTAACTGTCAGGGAGGTAGGGTAGAGAAAGGAATAACCCAGCCCCAACGGACCCCCAACCGTTCTCCCCCTGGGCCCCCCACGGGTATCCCTTGAGAAAACAAGGACCCTCAGGATTTTAGTTGGGCTGTCTCCTCTACTGAGGAGCAACCTGGATCATCACAGGGTGTGAGATAGGGCGCCTCCAGGAAGGGAAGGGGAGAAGGGAAGGGGGTGTCGCCCCACACACTTACTAACATATACGCTCTCTCTCTCCTGGGAGTCCTGGGATCACCACGTGGACTTTCAAGGAATAGTCATGGGGGCGCCAGGGGTGGCTGAGTCATGGTGGAGAGAGCAGGAGGGGGAATAGGGGAGGTCCACACACTCTGGGAACGGTCATGCACCCTAGGGGTAAGTCGAACCGGGAAGTGAAGAGGGAAATACATGTTCTAACACTCACACACACTCACTCTAATCCAATTACAAACACTCACCCTCACACACAGGTCTTGACACACACCCACGCAAACATACCTACAGGTCACTGATACTGCACAAGTCTAAGTCAAGGGCCAGCTTCTCACGAATGATTACCAGCGGGGAGTGGGAGACCCTCCGGTTGTTTTATCTCCTCCCTTGTCTCCCACCCAGATGCTACCACTTCCTGGTTCTGGGGCTGCACCCCCATGACTGAGCATCCCTCGTGCTCGGAGAGGCCCCACCCCTGCAGCCGTGCGCTGCGCCACAGCTGGGCCCCCGGTTGCCCAGCAATCTGAGGAGTGCACGGTGCGGCCGGCTCAGAGTCGTGCATCGCGGGGCCACGTCCCCCTGCGTCTCTTCGTGGTGCCACCAGGGCTCAAACTGCCTGGCTACCTGCAGCGCCCGCTGCTGCGTCAGGGCTGTCCGCCCGGTCCCGCAACGCCCACGTAGGGCTCTAACACTGACATGGGTAACACCAAAACTAGGTATACCCACTGAATTAATGGTACCCAATCCGAACTGAACATTTTGGGTACTTTTTGGTACCTGAAATGATATTTGACCAGATACCCAAAAAAATCCAAAGCAGAATATCAAGATGAAATACTAACATTTTTCCAGTATTTGCCCTTAATTTGAGGTATTTTTGAGACTCGGAAATTTGAAAATGGAAATTTGAGGGTTTTAGGTACTCAAATGGTATTTGGGTACAAGTTCAGATACTCAAAACGGTACCCGAAAATGCAGGTGTTACCAACGGGTAACAAATCAGGTATCCATTTCAGGACAGAAAAAAGAGGATCAGGAGTTTCCTAATACAATCAGGACAGTCAGGAGCCTTGTGCCTACTGTGCAAGTTTTGCTGGAGATTGTGTAAGATTTGCAGACTCAGGAGCCAGGACTTCTATTCTCATCCTCCATCATGGAGCGAGTCTGAGAATCGAGAACTATTCTCACAAGATTCTCGCAACCCCGGCAAGATCTCACGTCTTATCTCAGGGGTTCCTGAGAATCTCACGAGTCTCGAGAAACCTTTTTAAATGCTCTGTGCATGCACAAAATGGTTGCTGTGGCCATTCTGCCCATGCATAGCCACCTAGTGGCCATTTTGTGCATGCGTAGAGCATTTTTGAGATTTCTTGAGAATCTTGCGAGATTTTCGAGAATTCTAAATCATTCTGCATATGCACAAAATGGCCACCAGGGGCAGCACGTGTGCATAACAGCTGTTGGTGGCCATTTTGTCCATGTACAGAGCTGGTTTTTTGCCACATGAGAATCTAGCAAGAACAGATCAAGGATCGGCTGATTTTTGACCCGTTCCCGTTCTTGGAAATCTTGGTGAGAATCTGGTTTTTGCTGAGAAATGTGAGGACGAGTTTCAGCCCTAGGAGAGACTTCAGTGGAGAGACACAAAAATGATGAAAGTTTGCAAAACAGGACCGAGGAGGGAAAGAGTGAGAGAGCCAGGCATGTTCAGGCTGGAGCGGCAACGTCGAGAGGGACCCATGATCGTCGGCTTGGAAATACGGGAAGGGATATTCTAAAAAGAGGCCTGCGACCAATTACTCTCATTAGTAAACGAGGCGAGAGGGAGGCGAGGGCTTATGCTGCAGTGGGGAAACATTAAACAAAGCATTAGGAGAAACTTTATTGCTGTAAGAACAGTTGAGACAATAGAAGAGGCTGCCAAAAGATGCTGTGGGTTGCCTGGAATGGAGATACTCAAGGCAGGAGACTCATCTGTCAGGGATGGTTTGGTAATAATGAAGTAAGTCTTGCCATCACGGAAGCCTTGCGTGGTGGAGCAGGCAGGGCTCAGAGGGGTCGTTCTCAGCCCCAAAATGGTCCCGTGTTGCTCTGTTCACAAGTACAGACGGCTTGCAAGAAGCATGCTTGGGGACCTCATTATTCAGGATTTCATTACTTCCTGTCATCGGCACGGATGGGATTTAGTGGTTGAGTTTTTGGCAGTGGTGTTTGAATTTGTGCGAGTCCAGATTGGGCTGTTTGCATCGCACGATGCAGCGTGAGGGACCTGGGCAGAGGGAAATGCATGAAGATGTGGGCCGAGGTGATAATACGGGAACACAGAGTCAGAGAGTCACTAGGCTGGAAGGGTCCTAAGGGGCCATCTAGCCCATCCCTCTGCACCACTGCAGAACCTGCCACACCCCAAACACTAGGATACTTTCATTCCACAAGTCCATCACTGCACCCAGTTACAACACATCCTGGGTTCAGTCTTCAGAAATGCCATGGTTTTATCTCAGGATCTGTTGGGACTTGATTCACAAATTTCCAGACCCCTGCTGTAGTATCTGCTGGCTACCCCATTAACTGGATTACCATTTTCCAAATTACCATTTACTGCATCGCAGTTTGATTATCATTGGACCTTTTTTAAAAAAAACAAACAACCCTATCCCCCTTCTATCCAGACTGGTTTGATTATGCAGGAATGCAGTAAATGGTAATACAGTCAATGGTAAAATCTGGGATTCCACTTTGGTGGTTTACCATCCTCCACGGATAATGGGATAGTTACCAAATAGCCACCAAACTATCAAGAATACCAGATATTAACCGTAGATCATTTTTTTGCTCTCTGTTTCTAATGATCACAATGAACCCTTTTCTGTCCTTAAACCTTAACTGCTTTCAGACAGGGACCGTGTCTATCTTGTTTTTTCTAAAGCTCCAGGTACATCGCTGGCGCTATATAAATGCTTATAATAATAATAATTAATAATAATAATTAATTTTCCAACAATTGACAAGGAAAGAGATACAGTTGGGACATGACACCCAGTGCTGGTACATTAGGATGAGGGCGGACATGAACTTCCAAAGAGAGTCCCAAATTCTGCTAATTGGATATATTCAAATCCATTTAAAGAAAGTGGATATCAATCAGCATTCCCTTCCCACATCATCTGTGGTTTTGAATCTTCACTTTGGTATTTTGGGGTTCAGTATTTGGGTTCCTTTTAGTTTTTGGTATTTTTTTCTCTTCACCGGGTTGTATTTGGCATTTTTAAACAAGATTTTGCCCATGAATGCGATGATTGGTTCGTTTTAAACCAATTGCATTAACATTCAACATTTTAGGCATCTCTCCAAATAACTCCCCCTGATATAGGGTGTTTTCAGACATGACGGAGCGGCTTCACCCCGTCCCGAAAACAACCCAGAGATTCCCCGCCGGGATCACGCAGGCACAGCAAACAGACGTGCCGGGGATCCTGGAGGGGAATCAGGGAGGGGGCGGGGCCGAACGTGCAGCCGCACGGCCCTGCCCCCTCCACGCTCCCTCGCCGCCCGCCCTCTGGGAAGACGGGCGGGTGGCGAGGCCAATGCCGCCGCAGCGTCTGGCCGAGTTCACCATGGCCCGGAATCCCGCCGGGGATTCCGGGCCGTGATAGCCGACCAGACGTTACTTTTTTTTAATGCCCTCCTGGAATCACTTTCACCACGCTCCAGCCGATTTTCATGCCGGTAGCCCGGGAAGCGTGGTTGAAATTGACCCCATGTGGGTATTCAGCGTGGCGAACATCTGGCAGCCACCAAACAGACGTGCAGGGCACAGTGACCACATGTAGGTATACAGCGTGGTTCACTGTGATCTCGTCACGTCTGAAAACACCCATAAATAAATGAGCTACAAGCTAGGTAGGTGGAAGTGTGATGAAACTACCAAATGCCAAAATAATGAAATACCTGGGTAACAAAGACGAGGATTTTGCAATAGTAAATGAAGATGAATTCCAAGTATTTGTTCTTGGACACAAATATTCACGCTGTCTTAGTGAATATGAAAAGTTGTATTAGTTTCAGACAGAACCAGAAAATGGGTAAAAAACCTGTCCAATATACCCTCCCCAAACCAAAAGGGCAGTTCCGGTAATAACCAATCTCCACTGATTCTCTGGTGGATAACTCTTCACCGGGTTGTAGGTTATTTTGGGCTGAGTGTTTAAATTTGGGGGGGGGGGGGGGGTTGGTTTTGGTTCTGTCATTTCAAAAATATGAGCACTTCTGAGCATGCGCTATTGTCAAAATTAACAACCAAATTATTGGAATGACTGAAAAACAGAAATAATCAAACCAAGAAACAAAAATTGAATCCTCAAAAAAATGGACATGTGAGCGCCTATATCCGTCATGGATATTATTCAAGTACGCAAAGGGGTCCCCCAAAATTGTAAATAACCCCTCAGGATAAGAACATAGTCAGTGCTGTACTGGGCCATCCAGCCCAGCATCCTGTCTCCAATAGTGGCCAATCTCAGTTGCTTGAAGAAATCCCCAACAGGTCATTATATGGTGATCCATTCCCTGTTGTTGATTCTCAGGTTACATCCTCCAACCTACTTGGCTAATAGCCATTGTTAATGGCTCTATCCTCCAAGAACTTATCTAATCCTTTGTTAAACCCACGCCCCATTTCAACCCTAGTTATGAACTCCTCTGCAGCCAAAACTCAAATGCCAGGAATAGCGTCTTCCTGGTGAATTTGCAACATGCTTATTTCCATTCTGACAGCACTGACACCTCCGCTCTGGGGGAAAGTTTTTTTTGTGTTTTTTTTCCAGTGGAATAAAAATAAAAGAGTGCTCTAAACCATTTCCACTCTCGGTCTCTCTCCAATCGGTTAGCACACTCCAGTGACCGTGAGATAGACAACTAGCCGTCCCGAGGCCCATAACATGGGAAACAAAGCAGTTAGAGGTTGGGAAGAAAGTGCTTGTTGTTGGGGACTGGAGTCAATTTGGACCATTAAAATGGTAACTCTATCTAATGCTCGCTTGGCTGTTAATGAGGACAGGAAGGACTGAGAACATGTAGCAAGAATAAAAATAAAGCACTCAGAACAATGATGTTTCTTGCGCTAATCGCCTCATAAAACGTATTTAAGCAGCTTGTCGGAGACTCGCTGATGCCTCTTCTGGGTTTTTTTTTATTGTTCCTGGCCATATAATTCTTTCCTTAAAGGGGCCAGCGCCAGTGAATTAAACATTGTGTAGAAAGCAACAGGGAGGAAAGGGAGGGGGGGGGGAGATCAGATTAATTCTGCCCTCCAGATGGATGGCGTGAGGCACGTTTCAAGTTGGACAGTAATCCTGCTGGGGAAAGCATGGGATTTCTGGAGCTGGGCAGCCAACTTTCATAGGAATTCATAGGAATTCAATACAATTTGGACACCTTGGGTAGCCAAGCTGACAGGGTTTTGAGACTAGCTGGATTCTCTGTTTGTTACTCTTTTCTCTGATAATCTTCCTTTACAATGAATTCTACCTCTGTGGATTAGATGGGAAACAAAGATTTGAACAAAATGATTGATTTGGCAAATCCGACTGATTCACGTCTGTTAGCGTCAAGGGATTGTAAGCCACAGGCAGGGACCGCATCTGTCTCTATGTTCTGTACAGCACCAGGTCACACTACTGGTGCTATATAAATGTTTATTATAATAATAATAATAATAATTGAGACATCAGTCTGGAAACTATTGGTTTGCCCAAATTCACACTGGTTTTCTCTTTAGAAGCGCTGAGGCAAGCACTGAATCAGGTGTCCGATTTGCATCCACAGGCAATACCCACATTTTGGGGGACTATTCTGGGTCTCTGAATTTTTGGGGTACTCAAACAGTATTCAGACACTGCTTTGGGTACTCAAGTCAGCATCCAAATACCATTTGAGTACGCAAATGCCTTTTGAATACCTCCCCCACCACCACTCAATTTGTTATTTTAGCCTGTTTAATTTTTGAGTATCCCAAATTACACAAAAGCCTTTTTTTTAAATGCCTAAACCCATTTTCTGAAATCTGGGATTGAAAGTTGAAAACCTGGAAGTCGAAAACCTGGGACCTGAAAAACAGGACAAAAATAGTATATTGATATTTCAGATACCTGTTTCGGGTACCAATATGTACCTGAATTTTTTAAGTTGAATCAGGTACTGTGAATTTTATAGAGGTACCTATTTCTGCAGATACCATTTCGGCTCTAGGTCAGGCAAATATGATATTTCATAGTCAGAAAGATAATTTGCATATTCACTCTCACAAAGGAATCTGGTAATTCATCTTCATTAGCACAGTGAAATCTACATCTTGATTTCTTTGTGTTTGGTAGTTTGGTTTTCAGCACTTCCTTGAGGTTGGCACATCTGTTTGGTGAATTTTTTAAAATTTTGTATGTTAATGCGACTGCCTCATTTTGGACCAATCACATTAAAAAAAAGCACCAAAAAGTCCTGCCAAACTCCAGAAAATGCTGATTTGATATACTTTATTCACATTTTTCAACCCCCACCCCCTAAATAGGTGACTGATATCCACAACCAGAACAGATATTTGTACATGGATTTATTGAGATATTCCAGTTTGGTAACTATGGGTAATTTCAGATGTGATGGGCCCAGAGGCCCGCCACGCTCAATCACGGACTGGGATCTGTTTCGGATCCCGGTCAGGAATCAGTCTGGCTGTTCATCAGACGTGCCGGCCTGATTCCTACTGGGGAGCGGAAAAGGGGCGGGGCTGTGTGGCGCAATGTGTGGCCACACAGCCCCGCCCCCATGCTCCCCCAGCCGCCCGCCCTCCGGGAGATGGGCGATTGCAGCAGCCAATTTGGCCGCTGCGCCCGATCCTGTCCCATGGTGGGGACCACGGTCCAGGTGGGCTGAAGGTAACAGATGTTACCTTCAGCCCTTTCCGGATTGTGGCCACCGTGACCATGGTTTGGGTCTGATCTCACCACGATTCTGGACCTCCAGGCAGCCGGAGGTCCAGAATTGTGGTCATTATGATTCCGCCAGAGATTCACTGGGGTGAACATCTGGCGGAACTCACACCAGACGTTACGGGAATCACGGCCACCACAGGGGATTCACTGTGGTTGACCGTGATCTCGTAATGTCTGAAATTACCCTATGTTTATTTTGGTTATTTTGGAGTTCTTGTTATCCCATTTTGGCTATCGCCCCGGTGCAATTTCCAAAACAAAGTAACCAAAATATTAAAATGACCAAAATGACTGAAATTACTGAAACAAAATAACCAAAGCAGAACCACCAATCCAAAAAAACTGGAATGAGTAGTGGCGTATATCCGCTTCATCAGACTCAAATAGGATAGGGTGAATTTTATGGATAGAGATAGATTTGGGCAGATAGGCAGGTGTATGGATATGTGAACTCAAATGGCTATCGGTCTCATACATGAGTGATATTATGGTGCAATTACATGAGTGATAACAGTGCAATGTGTGATATCTGGATGGAAAATAAAATTTTTAAATGTTTCTTCTTTTGGAAAAAAAATTAAAAAATATTTTCAATGAAAATGTCTTTTTAGGTTTGTTTGTTTTTTAAAGGTCCATTTTATTTTTGCAGCAAACACCCTCTGATTAAAATGCATAATGTCCACCAATTAGAACCTGATTAAAATGCAAAATGTCCACCATATAGAACCATTTTGTCTGCCTCCCCGGGAAGGGGGAGAAAGGCCCAGACGCAGCAATTCCAGCTCTGCCTGTCCACTAAAGCCAAGCAGGCACCATCATTTCAGACTGTTTGGATGCAGGAAGCTTCAATTGATGGACAAATTGCGTTGAAAGGAAATGGAGGGCAATATTGATACAGCGAGCATCTCCAGCAAGAGCAATTTCCTTGGCACACAATCATTTACAGAAAGAAATAAGAACAAAGGAGAGAACTTCATTGGCGTTTCATTGCGTTGGCTTCTTCTGAGGCCTCAGCACCCACCAGACAATCGGAGCATCGTGTCAGACATCTTCTTTCCAAAATGCAAGAAGATTGAGGGTTTCCTCACAGGCTGCGGCTCTCTCTTATTTCCCAGCAAATCTCAAATCGGATTTCACTCTCACACGTGGAAGAGATGGAAGTACCTTAATGAGAATTGAGGATGACATAAAAACATGGTTGAGGTAAAGAACCCTCTTCCAGGGCTGGTGAATCACACCAGAGAACGGGTTTCTTTCTCTGAAGTGTCGTCCTAGCCCCTAGGAGCTTTGTTCTTTTTTAAAAAACAAAAAAACAAACAGGGCACAGCACTGGCCTGCCCTCAATCCATCTGTAGGAATGCCTTTCTTTAAACTGACTCAGCACTCTTTGTCCACCAAGGTTCTCAAAGATTCGGTATTTTAGGGTATCCCTTGTTTCAGAACCTCCCAGCTCCATGGCACCCCAGGGAACAAATAACTCCATAGGAGGGATGAAGTAGAAATTCCACCTGTGTTGCATTTCTGCTGGGACCGGGCGTTTCCAACAGAAATCAGAATGGACCAAAATTCTGTTCCAATTTCCCATCAGAACAATTGGAAAAAACATTGCAATTTTACGCATTGGATGGTTCAACTGCAATTCTGATCAAGAACATTTTTACAGTGGGGATTCCAATTGAAATTTCACCAACCGTTCCGTTTTCATGGAACTGTTATACAAAAACAGATTGGCTGGTTTGAACCAACCCTACCCCATAGCACCAAGATACCCCTGCAGTTGAGCTGAAACAAATACCCACCAAAATACATGTGGTACTTGACCCAACCAGATAACATTGGATACTGGTCTGTTGGCATCTTCAGACATGCCTTGGCACGTCCAGGGCAGCCAGCAGCTCCATAAATGGCTAAAACAAGCAAAAAGGCCTTGTAAGGATATATCAACTGGTGTCCTTACACAAGCCTGAAAGGGCAGCTCCCTAGTAGTGGCCATAGACGGACAACTCCCCGGCTTGAGATGCAGAGCCTTTCACGCAATTACTGATTTACCATCAGTAACTCAGTAATGGTATTTTCAGGTAATTGGATGCCGGATGGATACCCAACATTGTGTGTATCAGATTACCCATAGGAAGCATATGAGCTCCCTATTTCAACACTACCTGGCAGCTCCATGAAGCCCCATGGAACAGACACACCCCATAGTTGAGTGGAACCCATGGAACAGATATCCCCACAGCTCAGTGGAACCCTTAAGAACTTTCTCCTCCCATAACCCCACAGAGCCCCATAAAACAGATACCCACCGCTCCATAGGACCCGATAGAGCAGACACCCCATAGCATTATGGAACAGACAACCCACAACTCTGTGCTATCCCTTTAAATATATAGATCTAGATATTATTGAAGTAGCAGTTCTGGTCTACAGAACGGCGTGTGAATGTCACCAAGGCCATTTCCACAGCAGTTGAAAGAGACAAAGAGGGTGGGATTGGATGCTTTCATGTTCCACATTTTGGTCTGCAGTCAGCACCCCATGGACACCCAAAGCAAACCCATGAAAATGCCTTTTGCCATGGTGGCTTGGGACAGGTGGTTGCATAACTCCAAATTCCAGGGTGGCTTTCATGCTACCCCATATGGCACTGCAATGCAAGGTTCTTTGGAGAGTGCTGCAACCCACACCCTGGTGGGTCGTGGGTTTGTGGGGGCTGGAAGAAGCCTGCCACAAAAGAGTCAGCACACAATACACCCAGACATTCCTCTGGACATAAAGTTCCCGGATGCCTTACCGGACAGGAACTGACTTCTGCTGCTGCTCCTGGCCCCTTAGCCGTGGGAGCTAGAATCCAGCTGTTGCTGTGCTCCCTAAATTCCAGGGAGTGACTTAGCCCTGGCAGCAGCTTGAGTCTCCTCCATTTCTCTTAACATGGAAGTAACTATCGCAGGGGGTGTAAGGGCAAGTGTCTCCCATGAATTTCCAGTCTATGCAATTCCATGGTTATAGGGTGGGGATATGCAAATATGGGAATACAGGTCAAATTTCTGGTACTTGCATCATCTTGAACATTTTGGGTACTAATTGGTACCTGATTTCAACTCTATTTGGGCACTCAATGTCCCAGAATGTTGACTTCCAGTCCCGATGCTTTGGTTTTCTGTCCCAGTTTATCGATCGGTAATTGGAGAAAAAAACAACTCCTCAGTCCTAGAATTGCCAGTTTGGGAGTTCTCCAGATACCCAGCACGGTACTTGAGAATGCAGGTGTTACCCACAGTAGCACGTTAGGTCCCTGTTTCAGCTCTGGGTGGGGCTTGTGTGTGTCAGCATCTCCCCTTAACTTTTAGCCTAATATTACTCCCATGCCTGGAGCTGATGTAAGTTGACCCCAGCAGGAGCTCCCAGTCCAGGGACTGGCCTAGGACAGTCACACTCTGCAGACCGCTAGGCAGCACAGGAGCCAGCGCTACAGGAGGCGGAGCACATTCTCAAGGCACTGAGCTCCTCGAAACCATCTCTGAGCGGACTTTCTGAATTGGCCCCAGGAAGCTCCTAGACAAGTAGCTTGCGAGTAGATGCCAATGGGAAGGAAATTCTAGTGGGGTCCCTATTGACAAATCTACTGAGCTTACTTGATCCAGTCAGGGGCGTAGCTAGTTTGGGATGGGCCCAGGGACAAGAAATGTCCACACACACCCTCTGTTTTCCTGCTGGCGGTGAAGCCACCGGCCAGCCTAGGGGCGCCTCCCAGCTTGGCCTAGGGGCTCTGGGCTGCTGGTGCTCAGGACTTACTTGCTCTTTGCAGAATCTGCTACGTGCTGCTGAGCCCGTCCGTATTCTGGGCCGGCGGTGAGCTGATCCTACGGTGCACTCTCTCCTTTGCAGCTCACTGCCCGCACACTGGGGCTGAGCACAGCCAGCAGCAGCAGTAGTGCCATTGCTGCCCCGGCCCATCCGGCCAGCCCTGGGGGCTGGTGGGGCAGGCCGGGGCAGGCTGGGTTGGCTCGATGCAGAGAGCACCGGAGCAGGAAGGTGCCTGGCATCAGTTCCACTTACTGAGGGGAGCCATCACTGGACACCTTCCCACTCATCAGACTGGGCGTGAACTGGTGGGGAGGACGAGTCCTCTGTGACGCGGCGCCAGGGGGGACGAGCCGGGCAGCGAGACTTAGGAGTGTGATGCAGGCTGCTGCATGGGGCCCCTCCCTGCCCACTGTTGCACCATTGTGTACCATGGTGGGCAGGGAGGGCCTAGTAGCTGGAAGGGACCCCAGCCAGCTCAGGTGACAATTTCAAAAATAAAGAAAAAGGGAAGAGGGGGAGGGTGGCTTTAGCTACCTTGGATATTGGGCCCCCAGCCAGTACAGGCCCCAGAACAAATGTCCCTATTTGTCGAATGGTAGCTACGCCCCTGGATCCAGTCAGCCACCAAGTTATTGTCGAGACGTTTGGAAGCGTTTCTTGCCACATTCATTGTGTTTCTTATAGTAGTTTAAGAAGAGTTAAGCAGGGAGTAATTTCCACCACCCCCAGGACTAGCTGCTTATATCATATTTCCTAAAAGTCGCAGTGTTTCATGCAAAGCGGCATCTGTTACCAAGCCCACAGCTGTCTACGGCCACTCCATTCAGGGTGACTTTTAGTCAGAGATAAACCAATATTTTTGTTTTAACTATTTTTGAGTTTTTCTTGCTGATAAAATTCTAAGCAAAGTAATACCAAGTAGGAATTCTATTTAGCTTTAAATAGAAAAAATAAAATAAAATTTGTTAGTAGGGAAAAAAATTCCTCACTCTAAGAACAATTGGGCAACAGAATCAGGGAATCTCCGTCCTTGGATGTTTTTAAAAACAGGCTAGACAGCATTTCTCTGGAATGTTGTAAATAGATGGCATCCTGCCTTGGACCAGGGGATAGGACTAGGTGACTATTATTGTCCCTTCCAAACTAACGTTTTCTTAATTTTACATTGCTTTGTTGGCAATTTTCAAAAAGTGAATCGTTATTCCTCTCGAGGGCTTTCTGGAATTCTATCTTATTTATTTTTTTGCTAATACAATAAAAAAAAAAATATTAAAATGCTGAGGGTAGAAAGTAGAATGAGATGAGGACAAGCCATCCATCCTATCTTTAGGTACAAAGTTCCCAGCCACAAAGGTGGAAATTGCAAATGAAACAAGGGAGACAAGGGAGAGGTGAACACTGAGAGAGACAAGGAGATATTCAAGACGCTGAGAAGTCTACGAAGCACATGCTTCACTTAGGGTGTTAATAGAGGAGAGATTAGCCCGCTGGAGTCGCCCGTCGCTCCGCGGAGCCAGTGCACAGCTGCCACTCGCAGGTTTCGCGTGAGGAAATCACAGATGGGCAGGCAGGCACTGCACTCCATCCCCCACCACCTCCTCTCCTGATGCACAGCTGCAGTGACCCTTGGGTCCAGGAAGCTGTGCCCGCTGTGGTCTTGGTCTGTTTTTTTGTTTGTTTTCATGTTTTGGAATGCCTTTTTGGAGCACTCCAAAAAAGAAACGTAAACAGGCACAGCACTTGAGAGTGAGAGCAGAGGGAGCACCCACTCCCCAGACTGCTTCAGCCGCTCCGCCCAGGACTCTATGGTCCCGGCAGACCTGGAGGACGTATGGGGGCTGCGCACCCTAACAGATGGGAGGCGTCCATGTGGGCACGCATTCACCTACCTTAGCCAGCATTTTCACATATAGCAGGCTCCCCACATTCACCAGGATGACGCTGAGAGTGGGGGCTATGCGGCAGGTGTGTGGGTGGGTGTGTTGAGCAACGTCTTGTGGCCACCTAATAGACAGGCAGGTAGCCACCCAGCTGATGTGGGCTATTTTGGGCTACTGTCTCATCTTGTTCTTAACATCCTGAATGAGGGAGGGCAAGTGGGGGGAAGGATAGTTTGCCAATGGAGCGGACAGCAGGAGTAGCAGTGTCACAGGGCGGGAATCCAGGTTTCTGGGAGGGCAAGAAGCTGGAGGAAATGAAAGAGGAAGAGATCATGGATGAACGGGATGTTGTAGACACATCTGACTTCCTCTGCGACTCCATAGTGTGTGCATGGTCGCAGAAGGTCATGGGTGCCATTGAAAACACGTAGCAGCCCCAATGCCCATTCAACTAGCTATGTGTCCATGATGGCATCCCATCCCATGGATTAACCCTTGTTTATCGTTACACCTTGAGATGGTCAATAAAGTGACCAAACAAGAGCCAAAAACACATCAAATTTATAGCACCTTTGATACTAATTGGTACCCAATGAGTGTCCGACAAGTTACCCAACGTCCTGATTTTCTGACTTCTGGTCCTGGATTTTCAAGTTGTCATCCTGATTTCTCAACTTTCCATCCCAATTTTCACTCTTTTCCCCCCAAGATGTCTGTCAAACTATTTCTCGACCACACATTCCCAGTTTGGGGGCCAATCAGAAACCCAATGGGAAGCCCTCCGAGTACCCAACATGGCACATAAAATTGTGGGTATTGACCACAGGTAATAAATCATTTTGGACCCATGAGGAGGAATACCCACATTTCCAGTTACCAATCACACGTCAGGATGGAAAATGGAAACATCAGGACTGGAAGTCCGCATTCTGGGACATTCCGGGCATTTTTACACACACCTTAAAGTGCAGGTCTTTCAATCTTCTGGGTTCACAAGTCCACAAGTAAGTTCTGGATGCATTATTCACACAAACACTACCCTGAGGCAGTCTAAAGTAACTGCAGCTGTAGACGTGAGGGGCTGCCATGGAAACCAAGTGACCACAGCTGCCTGGAGCAAAGCAGTTTACCAGGAGAACTTTACACACAAAAGTTCTGGGAGAAGTTCTATGCAGAAGTTCAAAGAGCTGGATGTTTAAGATCTGGGTGAGTGATTTAGACACACAGAAAGTTCAGGGCATAACAGCAAACATGCAGGAGAAATGTGTGTGTAAAAACACACTCCAGGAGATTGGGTGCCCAAATCGGGTCATAACCAGGTTCTGATTAGTACCCAACATTTTTGAGTCAATTAGGAGTACAGAAATTTGATGGATAAACCCATTTTTGACGGTATTCATTTCAGTTCAGCTCCAGACCAAACTCCACAATGTTGCCAATACAAACTGACAAATGTCCAAACAATGGATTCTACGATCTTCATGAATCTTCATTGCTGGAATCGGAAATCCCAATCCTATTGACTAATTTGCAACAGCAAATTAATTTCAGATCTGATATAGTCATAGGGCTGGTATCTTTCCCACCCAGGAGAGATGTTTGTTTAACCTATTTCTAAAGTCCGCACAATCTCGTGTGGCAAATTCCACGCCCTAACTGCTCTGGTTTCTAGAAACTTATTCCTAATGTTGAGCCTAAATCTTTTCTCCTTTAATTAAAATCCATTCCTTCTAGTCCCACCCTCAGGGGCCAGAGACGTCTGGTCCTGATAAACTTCTTTGCTCCAGGCAGCTGTGGTCACTTGGTTTCCATGGCAGCCCCTCATGTCTACAGCTGTGGTTACTTTAGACTGCCTCAGGGCAGTGTTTGAGTGAAGAACCAGTCATCATTTTGCTAATATCAGCCTTTTATATATTAAAAAACAGTACCTATGCTCCTCTCCCCCTCCCTTAACCTTCTTTTTTCTAAGTTAAACATTATCAATATCTTCAATACCCTCACCAGTCATCTCCCTCCATCCCTTTTATCATCTAATATCCTTCCTAAAATGAGGCACCCCAAACTGGATTCTAGCCTGGCCAGGGTGGAGAAGCACAATTACCTTCCTATTTAGGGATCTTAGATACCACCCTTGATAAATGGCCTCTCTAACTAAGAATGAGAGGCCATATTCTCCCAGCGCTTCAGGGGAGGCGGTGCCTCAGAGGGCTTTTGGCTGCAGCATTGCAAAGATGCCCTTGTGTCTCCTAAAGCAGAATGAGAGAGAGAAAACATGTGCGATCTCTGAAAATGTCACACACACACACCACCCCCTCCATATCTAACTAGCCAGGGATTCGGCTAGCAGAGAGGAGTTCCCGGCTGCAAGTATTTGATTAAAATCTCTGCTTTATTCACAAGCATCTGCGTGGTGCTCGCACAGTGAGGCTGCCACTGGGTTATTAGCAATTTAAATATGGGGAATCCTCTTAGGAGGGTATATGCTAATTGTGGCTGTTGATAAAGTTGAAATTGCTCACACTTGACACACTTTCTTCGCACACACAGGAAATGCAAGAGAGGAAAGTTCTTTTTTTCAGAAAATACAGTAATTTGAGTCTAGTCTCCTATTAAAAGAAGTCCCATTAAATCCCTCTGTGTGAGCGTGTCCCTTTACTGGGTCAGACAATGGGTCCATCCAGCCCAGCATCCTGTCTCTGACAGTGGCTGGCCAGCCTTGGTTGCCTCAGCGGAGTACGCAGCAGGTTACAATGGAGTAATCCATTTCCTGCCCTCCTCCCTCAGCTTCCAACAGTCCAGGGTCTTGAGTAGCCCTTATGATGTTTTACTTTTGATTCCACAGGGAAATTTAGGAATGAGGCAGAAGACTTAATGATAAGCAGGGATTAAAAGTTTCATAGCAATAGTTGTCCCTGAAGAGGAGATAATAAAACCCCTTTTGGAGATGAAAAATCCTATTGACTTCCGTAAGCAACAATTCTGCCTTTAAAAACTTTGAAACCCTCACAGGCTGATTTTAATCACTTTTGGCAGAGGAAGCTGGAGGTGGAGGGAGCTGAATGGGAACCTCCACATTCCCTACCATTGGAGGCACCTGACAAGGAGAGATGTGTAGCCAAAAAGCTCCATTCTTCTATCATTCTGCAATCCTTAAAATGTTTGGAACCCCCAGGCTGACTTGAACCAACTTTGGCAAAGAGGTAGAGAGCTCAGATATCAGTGGGGACCCCCAATTTCATAACAATAATTACACCTGAAGGGTGAATAGAACCATTTTTGTACCCCCAAAATCCCATTAACTTAGACTGAACATTATTTACTATCCCCTTAACAACTATGGATCCCTCTGGCTGATCTCAACCAAACTGGGCATAAGGATATGGGCACCCAAGTTAGATGGGTCCCCCAAATTTCATAAGAATACATGCACTCAAAGGGAAGATACAATCAGTTATGAAGCAAAACAAAGAATAACTAATGAATGTTCTTTGAGCACCATTATCATCACCATAGTAAACCAAGTTTCATTGGTGCACGAGGCTGCACGTTTGCATTTGAGGAGAAGAGGCAGCTTGCAAGTCAAAAGAAGCTTGCAAAAGTCCCAGCAATCATTGGCCCTGGCGAGTTCTAGGGCAAGTACACGTCACTGCTTGCGATGGGCCTCTCCTCAGCAAAGCCAGTGTTGTTACCTGCTTCCAATGGCACTTTTCTGAGCCAAAGCAGAGAGGGAGCAGGTGCATTGGCAGACACTAGGCCTGGGTGACTCTGCCGTGCCCTCATACAAAGCCTCTTTATCTCCCTCACTCACTACTTGCAATGCAGGCCTTCCGTGTCTAGGCCCCATCTGCACCTAGAGTTCATTTGACAGGCAAAACGGAGAGCAGGGATGCCAAATGAATTAAAGAGACAGGAGCCTGTAAATATTAATCAAGATGCATGCTCTCCCACTCCCTCTCTCTTCCTGTGTTTGGCTCCTCAGGAAACTAACAGATGGGGAGCAGGTTGGCTCTCCAGCCCAGCTGAAGAGTGAGGCCTAGCTGAGAGATCTAATGAATTCCACTAGCCCAAGAGCTTTGCATAAAATCAATAATGGGGACACGAGGCTTCAATATTTTATTAGTTTCTCCTTCGGATCTAAAAGGAAGGGGGGGGGGAACTTGCCAACCAGGTGGGTACAAATGTCCCCAGTCCAGGGCAAGGACAGGACAAAGGACCCTGGGAGAATAGAGATTTGAAGATGGAGAGAGCCTGCTCCATCATTAATAGTGGGGGATAAATTGGCCCACTTCAAATTCGGCCCAAGTTTCAGCCTTCATCTTTGTGGTAGTCAATTTGGTGATGAATTGGAATGGCATGCACTTACCTAGAGTTTTCCCGGAATGCAATGTGTGTGTGTTATGTATTAGCCAATTGATTCTGGGCCCTGGCCCAGATTATAGCTGGTTTGTTTGTTAGGTTTTTTTAAAAACAAACAGCTAAACAGGTCTCTCTCTCTCTCTCAGCAAGGCAGAACAAGAGTGCATTGGAAGGAAGGAAATGGGCTCTCTGTTCATTCAATATTAACAAATTGAAATGAATTATTTTAATGCCAATTAACTTGTAGCTGTCCCTTATTAATAGTAATTTAGATTAATATTTCTTGGAAGCAGGAACGTTAGCCTGAAGCTGACGTGCCTGGCATACAGACGGGGAAAGGGAAATCTTTCTTTTTCTTTCTCTCTATTTGCAGAGTTCCTTTTAAAAATCAATCTGACAGATCAAAGAGACAGAAGGAAATAAAAATTCTCCGACTGGATCCAGATGTAAATTTGGTCACATAAAAAGGGAGACATTTAATTAGCCATGGATTATTTGATTGCCCCCAGATTGTTGCCCAAACTCTACTATTTTGGCTGAAGAGAAAACGGGGAAGGATCAGACATTTGAAAGGAAGCTGCAAGGCCCAGAGAAAGGAGCAATGTTCAGTGCAGACCTTATAGCTGAGAGAGAGAGAAGAAAAAGGAAAGCTGACTTTTTTTCTTCTTCTTTTAAGAGAGCACTTTCAGTTGACCAAGTCGTTTCCCCAAGTTCTGGCTAAACCCACTCGCGGCGGATTTCTTCCCACGAGGCACAGAAACTTCTCAGCAGTGCGATCGCCGGTGCAAAAGAAAGTTCGTCTTCTCCCAATTCCAACCTCTCCCCTCCCGCGCGCAAGAGCCGACTCCTTTGCGCATCTATTTTCATTGCAAAAGTCATTTCAAACTTCACCGGCTGAATAATATGGAGCGGCTGGGGCTTTGCAGGCAGCGGAGGAGACCGGGGGGGCGGGGGGGGGGAACCAAGCAAGACGAACGCCGCACGGACTCACCTTTGGTTTTCCAAGGTGGCTGATGCCCATTCCTTGACCCCCAGACAGACCCAGTCCCTGACAAACCCCTCTCCTCTGCTCCCATCCCTCTTGCGCCTTGGCCCGGAGAGAGGCTGAAACTTATAAATTGCTGCCATTAGCTCATCAAAGAGCCCCCCCTTTTTCTCCCCCCCCCCATCCCCAGTGAACCTTGGCCATTGGCCAAGCGCCCGTCACGTGGCCGCCCCCTTGCCAGTGTCTCCAATTACAGCTGTCTCGGATTCCCCCCCTTCTCCCTCTCGCCTCCTTGGGAAGGGGGAGGAAGCGGCCAATTTGAGATGGTGCAATTTGGGGCCCGACTGGGCCATGTGGGCAGGATGAGATGAGCTCCCCCCCACGAGCCGGCTGCAAGGAGTAGTGCTGCCCACATGAGCTACGCTGGGGGACAGGAGGGGGACGCGGGGGCACGGGATCTCCCAGCCCCCCAAACCCTCTTCGCCTTTCACTCCCCACCCGGGCCCAGCCCCCCTTCCAGCTCCAGAGCCGTCCCTGGCTACCCTTACCTCAGCCCTTATCCTCCCAGCTCTCTACCCTTCCCCGTCTCCTCTTCTTCCCCGTACCCATCTCTCTATCGAGCTCAACACCTGGAGACGAGTCCAGAACTCCTGGATCCCCCTCTCAGCTGGCTGGCGCTGGAAGACCGGGGGGCCCTCTCTCATGATATTTACGGCTACACTAAAACTTTTGAGTGGATGAAAGTCAAGAGGAATCCGCCCAGGACAGGTGAGTCTCGCAAAGAGGCCGAAGAGAACAGGACAGGTGTGTTGCGCGCGCAACGCCTGCGCATCACTGCCTTGCTGGGTAGTTTAACTAGTTGTTTAACTAGTCCCTTACCTTAGGAAATGCGCAAAACCAGCTACCGACCATCGACTGTTGAGCTGTTTCTGAAAAGGTTTAGTTTAAGTTGTTATATTATTATTATTATTATTATTATTATTATTATTATTATTAATTTTATTTTATTATCCTTATCGTTAAAGACTGCTATCCCTATCAATGAGATGTCGTTTGATATTGAATTACTTATTGCCATATATTAGTTATTCTGGCTTTTTGTTTTCTTCTTGTTGGTGTTTTTTAAATGATCCAACTGGCTTTCATTTTCTTCTTGAGAGAATTGGCTCTCTCCAGATCATCCAAGGATTATTTCCGGCGAGCTAATAATCTCCGAAATCCCATTTACCCCTTCCGATTCTCATGTACAACAACAACAAACTCAGACTATTATTTTTTTTTAAAGTATGTGAAATGACCGCTTTTATGGATTCAAAGAGCAAAGAAAGTTTTTGTTAAAAAACAAACAAAAAATCCGAAGAGAAATGAAGTTAAGAAGGGGGTAAAGGGCTCCCCTCCTAAAACTGGGTACAGTTTCACCCGAATAAATGCTTTAAAATGTATTTAAAAGCATTTAAATAATGGTGTAAAAATAATAATAATAATATAATTAATAGGGGAGTGGTGTTTTTGTTTACAAAGAAGGGTCTGTTGCCCCGGATTGTGCGTTGTTTATAAGCAATATTTGCACGACTGTGCACTGTTTACAAGCCATATTTGCACGAGTGTGCCTTGTTTGTTTGTAAAAACGGAGATTGTGCCTTGCATGTAAAAGATCTTGGCCCGCACTTGTGAGTTGCTCCTCTCTCCTGAATTCTTATCGATTATAAGAAATCCTTGGCCGGCGATAACGCGGCGTTTATAACAAAATAATCTTGGCACCTTTCTGCTTTGTTGATTTTCGGCTCCTTCTTTTCTGCGACCTTATTTTCGTCCAATTCTTTTCTTGTTTGCTGTTTACAAGCCCCCCTCCCATCTCAATTCCGGGATCCCCGTAAAACTTGTCATTGCCTTGGGCCCGAAATAAAATCGAGGCGAAGAAGACTCTTCGCTTGGTGCAATTTCAGCAACTCGGCTCCGTCTTAATTTCACGTCCCGGATCATTGAGCAAAACATATAAAATAAATGATTCTCTCTTTCTCTCCCTTCCTGGCAAGAGTCCCAATGCAAAACTTGAAAAGTGTGCAGCTGTCCTGGCATTTCCACATGCCCCCTAGAAAAATACAGATCGCTCCCCCCACCCCCTGAGAGGCGGAGAAACTTTTTCCACTTTTGAACTGCTTGAGAAAAACAGACCCCGTCATTTCCTCCTTCTCTTGCAAAGTCGCTTTGGTTTTGTTTTGAAACAAATGGCCAGACACAATCGCGTGTGAACATGGTTACGATTTGTTTTTGTTTTTTTTTACAAATAATGCACGGCTAACATTTCTTACAAACACGGCGCGCAAATATTTCCTACAAAGAATTCAATCCCTTGCCCGCGTTCCTTGCAGAAACCATGCACAGTTGTGCAAATATTTCTGGCAAACGTGTCTCGCAAACAAGGCGTGCAAATATTTCTTATAAACAATGCACATACGTGTGCAAATATTTCTTCTACGCCAGGCACAAGAAGGGGTATGGAGACTTCTTTGCACTCCAAATAGCTCTCCAAAAATGCGTGTCTTTCTCTGGGATGGTTCGGTGCTAAAGACTGTAAAATTGAGCTTTATTTTCCCAAGACTTTCTCTCTCTCCAGAGCGTCTCTCTCCCGCCCCCCGTGAAGTTTGCTGTATATTTGTCCATTTCTGGAGGCCTTATTTGTTAGAAAGAGAAAGCGGCGAGTGAGTTGTCTGTCCCCAAACCTGCCCCACCGACAGCAGGAGGTTCCGGCAGCCGAGACACTAAACCGGGCTTTGCAAGGAAATGGATCGCTAAAAGCAACGAGTTGGCCCAGGAAATCTTTCTTTCTTTCTTTCCACATTTTATATAATGCAATTGTATCCCTTATACATGCACTTAATATATACTTTATGTGTTACATAATCAATACAAGTAACATATATATTTCATATATTAGATACACCATATCTATTATATAGTGGGGTGTGTGTGTGTGTGTATATATATATATATATAAATTAAATTTAAAAAATCAGGCACATACACACATGTAGGAATGTCCCCCACCCATCCCTGTTTACACCTATGTATATATGCTATATGCTTATGGTCCACATATACCATCGTGTGTGTGTGTGTGTGTGTGTGTGTGTGTGTGGATAGATAGATAATATATCTATTCTATAATAGAAATAGAAATGCACACATATGCACATGTGTATACTAGGTGTGTATATAATATACCCATACACATATCAACAATTCTCTCTCCTCCTTTGATATCACTTCTGCCGTTGTTTCCCACCCAAGTTGGGGGCATGGGGGGACTAATCGTAAATGGGGGGGGGGCACAAACAATGCAAAAGTTCTCTCCAAAGAACAGGTGATTGTCTGCCAAACTACCCCGGAGAAGGGGCTGGGGGGTTCTTCCAGCCGGTGCAAGATGGGAAATGTTTGCAGCCAATGTCTGGAGCAGAGGGGCTCTGTGGCAGCAGGCAAGGGAGCTAAAGTGCAGGGAGAAATGAAGGGGTGGGGGGGTGGAGAGAAGGCTCATCTGAAAAGAAGAGGTCAGGAAGGAAATGGGAGGAGTCTGGCTCCCCGGGTGAGAGCTCTCAGGGCTGGCCTTAGCATTTGTGGAGCCCAGAGTGAAGATAAAATCTGGGGGGGCCCAGTGCCCCCACCCTCTGGCTCCACCCCTCAGGGGCACCCCCTGTGGACTCCTAAGATGACTGTGTTTAGGGGGACCCTACACCGTGCCCTGGTGAAATCAGGGGCCACTTCGGGGTCCCCAGGAGACCAGGCCTCAGGGCGATCTGTGAGGAGGCCAGCCCTGTGAGGTTTCTGCTGCTTGCAAAGTGAAGGACTGTGGGGAAGAGGGATTTTGTTTTTTTGTTTGAATATCGGCTCTTATAAAGCAGAACAATCACAGCTCCCCCTTCTCATACCATAAGAAAGGGGGAGGGGTCTTGGGAAGCATTCATGGCTAGTGCCCCCCCTCCTCCCCCGCAGCCCCCTCTACTCATTTTTTATCATGAATTGCATTTTCATTTGCATTTATTGGACCCATTTTGTTTAAAACAAGCACACACACACACCCTTGTGTCTTCCCCCTTCCTAACAACAACCAAAAAATGAAAATCATCTTTGTGTGTCCCCAGTCCCCCCTCCTCTGAGATCACAGTCTCCCCGGCCCTCTTTCAAAGTTTGGTTACTTTCCGAAAGCCAGTAAACATAGCCCAAACTTCATCTCTCCCTGGGATCACTTGACTGTACCTCCCTCCCAAGTTTGTAGCCTGGCTCCTAGTGGGTGGGTTATTGCCCTGAGAGATGCTAATGGCTTTTAGGATAGCAGAACTAGCGAGTGGAGGAACCGAGGTGGATAGTGAAGGGCCTCAACTTTTGACCCTCTTCGACAAGCTGCTAATGGGCATCTGACCCCTCATGCCCCCAGCCAGCCCCCTGCACTGACTCTCTGTCTGCTGGGCCTTCTAGTCTCACTGCCATTGGAGGAGTAGGGTTGTGAGGAACCCCAGGCCAAGGGGGGAAGGGGAGCCCCTCCTACACCTCCAGGAGCAATTCCATCTTCCAACCCATTGAGAGACATGAAGGAGGGGGCAGAGAGAGGGTATGTCATCCTAAATTTGTTGTGCAGGGAACAATCCATTATGGGGGGAGGCGGGATAGATAGATCTCTCCCTATGTCCCCTCTCCTTGTCTTCCCCCTCCGTGTCTATTAGATTGTAAGCCATAGGCAGAGACCACGTCTATCTCATTGTTCTGTAAAGCGCCAGGTACACAGCTTTATAATAATAATAATAATATTAATTAATAGGTAGATGATAGTGTAGCAAGAGAAGGGAACCTTTTCCTGCCCTAGGCCAACTTTCAAAATGAAATTAGTCCAGGCTCCAAGGGACTCATAAAGTTGGGGGTGAGGGTACTTAAGAGGTGTGTTCAGGATAAAGAGGGTTCAGATCATGGATCTGTCCCCTATTGCTGTCCTCTCTGCTCCCTTCCCCTGAGCTCTGTCTGTCAGTGCTTGGGGGCGGGGGCAGGGGGAAGGACGGGATCCAGGGGCCACATCCAGGCACTGGAAAGGGGACAAATAAAACCTAGACATGGGCTGCGTTTGGGGTCTGAGGTTCCCCCAGCCCCCGGGTGTACAGAGAGAGACAGACGGAGAGGGAGGAGTTTGTATCAATCTTGAAATGGAACAAAGTCATCAAATCCGGACAATCCGACGCAAAGTGAACAAACCGGGTTGTGAACACTACGCGGTCGAGCACCTGGTTTGGGCCGTTTAAGGCGTTTCACTCATTTCTGTTCTCTTTTCTCCAGGAACCATGGAAACGAATGGGGTTAAAACTTCCTTTTTATTATGTCAATGATGATTTTTGTTCCCGGCAAAAATGAAGCAAATAAACTGAATAAGAAACGAAAGAAACAAAAAACTGGTGAACTAACCAAAATGGCCCAAAAGGCTGCTTGATCGGCGTTCAAATGTCTGCTCAAAATTCACCCATGTTGTTCCCCCCTCTACCTCTTTCAGCTGTAGTTTGGATAGCTAGTCAAAAAGCTAGTGTGGACATGGTGCTGATCGGGGACCAGGGTTCAAATCTCATCCTCAGCACAAATTGATAGAGAGGCCTTGGGCAAGCGGCCCCATCTCAGTTTCCCCCGTGTGTAAAATGGGAATGATGACTGACCTCACAGGGCTGTTGGGAGGGTGAACTAGGCAAGGATTGTAGAGTACTCTGAATGCTGAAATCACTATGGAAATTATAAATAATAATAAATTGTGAGTGTGGGCCAGGCTGGAGAGAGAGATAAAAAACAAGGGAGGGGGGCAGACCTTTCTGCTTTATGCCAAGGTGAGTGAGACATCCTTTGCCTCCCAGACTGACCCAATACACTAGATCTATCTATCTATCTATCTATCTATGATTATAAGCATCTGAGGAGGGGTTGGTCCGGGGGCCTTGGGAATGAAACCTGAGCAAGCCAAAGGTCGAGGGGGAGGCACCTCTGACCTCCTGAGCTTTGAATGACCTTCCCTCTTCTTTTGTCCCTAGTGAAATCAGGAGGCTGTGGCTTCTCCAGGGAGACAATTGCGGTTTCTCCCCGGACCAACTTCAGCACCAAGCAGCTGACAGAGCTGGAGAAGGAATTCCACTTCAACAAGTACTTGACGCGAGCTCGACGGGTGGAGATCGCCTCTGCCCTGCAGCTCCACGAGACCCAGGTGAAGGTCTGGTTCCAGAACCGGCGGATGAAGCAAAAGAAGAGGGAGCGGGAGGGTCTCCTTGAGAGGGCAGCCAGTTGCAATGGATGGGATTCCCCCTCCGATAAATCAGACATCACCTCCCCAATGTCCTCTCCTAGAAGAAATAACAAGGCCCCCAGCAGCCCTCCACTCTGACTTGTGGACCTTCACTCCTACTACTAGAGCAAGACAAGAAGAAGAGATGTTGGCAAAGCCAATGAGCTCAATTCCTTCAGACAAGAGGGTGAGTTTCTTCTTCTGGGAGAGACAAGGTGAAGTTCTCATGGATTTATAGATGAAGCAGGCCCCACAGACCAGCAAAGGTGCAATCATTGTGCTTCCTCCAGGTAGGTCTTTGGAGAGAGGGAACATGCTACTGGGTTGTCTCTTCCAAACCAAAATAGCTGAGAGTCTAAGGGAAGGTAGAGAGAGTCCTTTAAATAACAATAATAATAAAAATAATCTCTAAATCAGACAGTTGGTGAATGTTACTTACAAAAACTTGGGGGAAGGAGGGGAATTGGCGTGAACTTTTTCCACTGAATGGTTCCATAAGATTTGTCTGTTTCCTCATCTTCCCGAGCCGCTCTACAGTGGAGAGTAGCCATTTTGTAGAGAAAGTTGGGTCTGCCGTCTAGGGCTGGAATATATAGACAGTTTTGTATTTGTGAAGCTAATTTGCGTATTCGTTCCCATGAATGGTTATCCAAATTCTCTGTAGTTGCTGTAGTAGCAGAATTTGCTTCTTTGTCACTCCATCACTTTGGTGGTTTTAGTATTTGGTCTTTCATTAACTTGGTCTCCCCTATTATTGTTCCCATGCCTTTCTGCTGCCTTATATCACCGAGATGGACCAATCACATTTGTGTTTAAGAATCCATAAAAAACCCACCAACTATAGTACTGCCAAGGACACCAAAGTACTAAATAACAAACATGTAGCAATAATGGAATGACATGCCAAATACCAAAATCCTCAAGTGATAAAGTCATCAAAGTACTAAGTACTGAAATGCCAAAATTTGAAACAAGAAGTTTCCAAAAACGAACCCAAATATACCAAATTCATCTAAACTGGTATTCATCCAGGGTTAAAATATATAGTTAAATTACCTAGATACTAGAGTTTAAACAGGGGTTGGGTTTATTATTAGCAGTTTTGGATAGTATTTGATGTACCAAAATAATAGCCATGGCCAAAATGACTCGCTGATCCCACTGTTGTTGTTTTTTAAGGGTATTCCATTTTGTTTTTCCATTTTTAAAATTTGGTAATTTGGGAGTTTTGGTCATTTTGGTATATTTCATTTATGTCCTTTTTGGCAAGGTTATATATGCGATGATGCTGATATTTGCCAAAGTGATTAACCAAAATAACCAAATAAAACCCTCAAGAAAATGGAAAAACCAAACCAGAATAACCAAACCAGAGACCTTACTTATTCCCCCAAACACCGTTTTCTTCTTTGAACTCTGCTAGATACTATATCACACTTTCTTGCTGCTTTGCAAAGTCTGGTGAGTCTCTGAAGTAAGGGAGTGCCCATTTGGCAGCATTTTGATGTGTGCAATGTTTTTTTGCCAATCCAATCTTTCCGGTCGTAGGCTGTTACCCTTGTAGGAGACTCTGAGTTTGGTTATGGTTGCTAGATTCTCCATGGTGGGGAGGAGATGCTATTCATCGCTTTCTTCGACATAGATTTAAATGACGCCTAGTGCAGGGTTGGAGACTCATTCCAGCTCATGGCTATTTTTTATCCAGTCCCTTCTCATTTCTTGAACCTGGCCCTGAGATCCAGGAGCTGAAAGAGTGTGTTCAGGAGGGAGGAAAGATGGGGGGAGTTAAGTGTAGGGTTGGATCTAGTCTCCAGTTTCTCCAATTCTCCCCCCCCCCCCGCAGCCCCCTCACTCATGCCCCACAAATATAATCATCACTGCTGTCTCCAATAATGTTCCTGGTTGGAGTTAAAATAACTCAGATTCTGCGATTAAGAAAGGATAGGAAAGAGGACTTGGGGCGATGCAGGTCAACATTTCTCTGTAGTTTTTAGGTGTAGTCTACCAGCCATTTTTAAATGGTCTGTTTTGGTGTCCTTGATCGAAAAACTCATCGAAGTCAACATGCCCTTGGCTTTGCTTCAACCTTGAATCAGGCCAAAGAGAAGGACATTGCAATGTCATTGGGTCGGCATAAGCCAAGTCTAGAATTGCTTTCGTCCATCGTCTCCCCGTGCTTTTCACACACAAAGCCCCCTAGCTACCTAATGAAAGGAACGGAAGAGGAAAGGAAGATTTAAAAATCTGTCTTCGCAATACAACAGACATGATAATTATGCCATAAATAACCGGGCCCAGTCAGGAAATGCTTAGAAGTTCATTATTTATTTTCACATTTCCAAGATTTTTTTCATTAAGGTTTAAATCTTCTACAGCTGGGATGAAATACACCCTTCATATCCAAAGTGGATTTAATTTATGGCCCAGGAGTGGAGGAGTATAAGCCAAAAATAACAACAATAATAAGGAAAAGTCTTTAAAATGAGGAGTGGCACAGGAGAACTTTAGTGACACAGGCAGATTTGCCTTTAGAAACCTTAATACGGAAGTCAAAGGAGACCAAGGTTTCAACGACAGCAAACCACAATAGTTATTGTTATGGAACAAGGGGTATCTTTACTTACACAAAGTTGGCACACTTCTCCATCTCAGAAAAATAACCAGTGTATTTATTTTTTCACCACTGTTGTTTGAAAATGGAGTATGTATTGCAGAAATACTACAAGCCCCAGGGGTAGGGAAAATCCCTGTTTGTTTGCATTAGGAATTACACGTTCCTGGAGCCTAAATGTTTTTGAAAGGAAACAGAAGGCTTAAAGATACATGCAGTAAAACAAGGATGCCGCGTTCTCAGTGTCTACATTGAGCAAAATACCCAGCATCACATTACTAGGTTTTCACTTGGTTTTCAATACTGGCTGGGGATAGGGGGGGAGCACCTCGAAATAATATGCATGTCCACGACGGGATGATCTTGGGAAAATGGCATCTTTTTTGTTGGAGCTTTTAAAATCTGCTGCAGCTCATTCTGTTTTGCCGTGGGTTTTGGGGGGGGTGGGGTATACCACAGAGAAAATGGCAGCTAGGTATCTAATTTGTCCTTTCTGTGTGCTTTCCTTTCTGTGTGTGTCTTTCGATCTGTTTTTCAGACTCCTAATCCAATTTCTGGGGAGCAATGAATTGTAACTGAATCTCCTTGTTTAGAGTCAATTAGGATTGTTGTTGTGATTTGGGTGTTTACGTTATTTCTGTCCTTGCTGCTATTGTGAACGTTCTGTTGTTGATGATTTTAAGTCTGTTTGCCAGCTTTAAAATAATAATCATAATAATTAATAATATTTTCAGAACAGCTTCTCCAGGTGGGGAGAAAAGGGTGAATTCTGTCCAAAAATGGTTTATAATTAATACCAAATCTTGCACCAAAATATACTGAAATGTCTAGAATCCATACCAGACATAGCAGTAAAGTATTCCAAAATGTCTAGAATTCATCCCAAATATTGCATTGAAACCTTCTGGAATGTCTATAATTCATACTAGATATTACACTAAAGTATTCCAAAATGTCTAGAATTCCTACCAAATAATGCACCAAAATATGCCAAAATGTAAGGAATTCACACTAAATATTGTACTAAATCTGCCAAGGGGTTTAGAATTTCCTACAATAAAAAAAGCCTTTTCTATCGTGTAGTTTAGAATGTGTCTATGGATGACAGGGTTCATGTAAAGCTGCCACCTCTTCCTTGAGACCAAAGATTTAGGCATATGAAAAAAGAAGGACGAGGTTTCAGAATTTCTACCTCTTATTCGCCCAGGACTATCAGAAGGAAGATACGGGTTTGTTTGTTTGTTCGTTCGTTTATTTGTTTCTGTTTGATTTCTGTAAGAAAATGAAGTGAAACGGACGAGTGAAATGAGAAAATTAAAAAAAAAAAAAAGAGTTGGTTTAATTCTATTGGCATTTGTTTCTTATTCCAATGTTTTAGTCCTCCATTGCACTAAGTGCAACACCCAAAATACAACAGTCCCCTGCCCCAGGAGCTTGCAATATTATATTGAAAATACAGCCTTCCCACCCCCCTCCCCTTCCCTCCCCTCGCTTCTCAGGTCCCCCTGGCTGGGTACACTTCATTGGTCTATTGGGGGCAGAAATTAAAAACAACACCCCCCCCCCTTACTGCAGCTGCTGACAAGAATGAAAAGGAGAGATTCCTAAACATTTTGACAAATATTTTGGATGGAGTTTAAAATATTTTGAAATTTTCAATTTTTAAAAAATAATAATGATTTTAAAAATCCAGCCAGTACTTTAATTCTCTAGTGGGAAGCACCGTCTCCAAATCCCCCTTAGAGACAATGGGTGTTTTTAGACCAGCGTCTCTCCACCCATCATGCATGTGTTAGGGCTGCATAGGGCGCCAGTGAGGCCCTTCAACATGTATTGATGGGTGGGTAATGGGTGGGGTTGGCGCTTGTCTAAAAACAGCCAATCAGTGCTCCACACTGGAAAACTGACCCACTCACGTGAAGTAGGTGGCTGCCTCGGACAAGAAATGTAGAAATCTGCCTCCCTCTCTTACATCTGTTCCGTGAGGCAGAGTTGGGACAGGGGAGGAGAGGTCACCAGGGTGGGAGGGAGGAGGAGCTGGGAGGGTCACCACTGGGACAGGGATGCAGCACTTAGCTGAGCAGGTGGAGGATGCCCCAGGATGGAGAGGTGAGGCCCCTCCCCCAGGGCTCAGTTGGTAGGTGGGTTCCTCTCAGCCCCACTGCAGAGACCTCCAGTGGATTTGCCAAGCTCCATCTCCATCCCTGCCTCCTGCAATGGCAAAATGACTATGACTGGTCATGCACTCCGTCCCATAACCTCTGGACTGTTAGACGCTAGGAATGAGTGAGACGGGATTGATTGATCACTCCATAGATATCCTATATTTTGTACACTTCCACTGAAACATCCAGGCAGCCATGGTTGGAGGCAGGATGCTGGGCTGGGTGGACCATTGGTCTGGGTCAATGTGGCAATATGTACGTTCAGGGATGAGCCTTTCCACTGAGTCTCAACAGGTTCAGGCCAACTGGGTGATGAATTGTGAATTTGCTGTTGGGGTGTGTCCTACACTGGCCCCTCAGGAAATGGACAAGGTTCCTAGGCTCTAAGGTGAGTGAGGAGGGACCATTACGATGGTCTGTTTTGATGTCTTGGATAAGCCAATCCACAGGTTATCGTCTGGTGACTCCTACGCAGTCCGGCTCAACGGAGTGTGACTGAATGGACACAAGATGCAATTGTAGACAACCAAGATAGGAAACCCCATTCATTATTTACCATCTGGTTCTGGGACTTTTACGACATGCTCACTTCCTGCTTTCGACCTCGTCTCTGTGGCCATGACTGCTAGAAACTTTTTTTAAAACAAAAACAAAAACCAAACCCACGCATTTTTTTATTGCAACAAGCACCCAATTAATGACACCTGGATTCCTTGAGGGAGGGGAGAGTGATGGTCGATGGAAGCCAACAGGATTATTCAGCTACACAAGGGGCTGTATTGCCACACTAAAGATTTGTTTACCTTTGGGCATTCTTTCCCTCTACCAAATTTAGAAGATATTGGCCTGTGGGATCAAACATTACACACACACACACACACGCACACACATATATATACAGTGATCATACAAGTCTTTTTTTTTCCACTGGAAACCAGGCAAAAAAGCTCAAATTCTCCCATGACTCTTTCGGCTGGGGATTCAAAGCGGTGAAATTGCAGGAGCCAACAATGTGCCACTCGAGAGTCGCTTCTGTGTTTGCCATGAACAGGGGCTGCAGAAAATCCCTCATGGATTTATTTCCCCACAAGAAGACCCCTTAGCATATCCATGCCTTGCCTTGCATCTCAAGAGCTCCCAGGTGCACCTGGCCCATGGCAACATCCATTCCCCCCGGCCAGTCCCCGTTCTCTCACCCCCGTACCGCCCGGGCTTTAATATAAAATTACAGCTGCTTTACAGAAAATCCATGTGGGCCCACTCTTCCTTTCACCCCTGACCTTTTGACCCCTGCCTTGCCTGGGGGCAGCGGTGACCCGGTCACTGCCTAACCCTAAGTCAATAAGTCTGCCTTCATTAGCATAAAACATGAATGTACTGGCAGCTTTGACAAATTATAACTTCAAGCTAAAGATCTGCCAACTGGCTAGCTCCTGTAACGACTATTTATCATTGGAAATGGTAAATCATAGAAATCCAGATGACTTAATTATTCAGAGATACAAAAAAAAAAGAGAGAAAGAAAAACCAAGGAAAGAGAGAGAAAATTGCCCAGTTCTGCATGATGTTTAGAGACACAACATGATGAAATAATACACGCCCCCCCCCCCTTCGATCTGGGAAGCGTATTCCTCTCTCCACTCCAGATTACCATCAGACCCCCCCCATCCCATTCTCCCACTCCCTTTTGTCTCTCTGTCTTTCTCCTCATCCCTCTCTTCCATTTTTCTTTCTTTGTCATTCTCTCCCCTTTTCTCTTTGTCTCTCTCACACTGCCTTCTCTGTTCTATTTATCATTCAGCACCTCTCCCTTTCTCTCTCTCTTTCTCTCTCTCTCTCATTCTTCCTTCTAAGCATCCCTTTCTTTTTCCCGTTTTGGCCATCATCCCCACAAGCGAAAGTTGTCCTGTGTCAGTGCCCCCTCTCCCATATTATCTCCCTGTGCCTTAGCACAATTGGTGCTACATTCCTGATCCACAGCCCTTTGCAAGTGGGACCGGACGCCTCTCCTGGACCAGCGCCTGCATGAGGGCTGAGGCACCCACCGAGCCAAGTTGCCTGGGTCTGAGTCGCTGCTGGCAGAATCGGCAGATTGTGGCGTGCCGCCGCGTGCCTGCTGCAGTCTCTGGGCAGGCGATGATAACGCATTATCGCCCGCCGCATGCTGTCTGTTCATTGTCTGATGGAAAGAGCTGCACCAACAGCCTGTTCCTGCAATTCCCCCATGCCCCAGTTGGAACCGTTTGCAGCCCTCCAGGTAGTAAGTGCCCCCACTCACCCAGGATCAGGGCCCAAACACACGCTCTGGTTCTCTCACCCTGGTTCATGATGCAGGCAGGATATTTACAGCACAATCCCTACCAATTCGGCTGTAGTCCCTTAGATGGGGGCCGGCTGTCCTCTCTCCTTTGAGTGAGGCAAACCTTTTTCCATGGGTTCCCAGCAAAACAGAAACAGGCACTCACAAAAATGCGTATAACTGTCATATTTGCAGTACCCACTACAACCTGCCCATATGCCTCAGACTCGACCTTGCCACCATCTTCCATGCATTCCATCACCTCGAGGCTAGACTATCTGCTACAACCCCCACCTAAGGGGCTACCTGCTGCAGTCCACCCATGTGTCTCAGACTCGGACCTTGCCACCATCATCCATGCGTTCGTCACCTTGAGGCTAGACTATTGCAATGCGCTCTGCGTAGGGCTGCCCATGATGACGGTCTGGGACGGTCCGGCAGCTGCAGCTGGTGTAGAATGCGGCGACCTGTTGTCTTATGGGGACAGGTCGCGGAGAGCACGTAACACCTGCACTGGCTGCCCATTGTCTTCTGAGCCCGATTCAGGGTTCTGGTTTTAACCTTTAAGGCTCTAAATGGCTTGGGCCCTGCTTACCTGAGGGATCGCCTCCTGCGGTCATTTGGGAGTGCCCTCCTGGAAGTCCCGTGCTTTTGACAGGTCCATACGGACAGGAGGGCATTCTCAGCGACTGCACCGCTACTGTGGAATGGCCTCCCGGCAGAGGTCCACCTCAGCCTGGCTCTCCTAGCCTTCTGGTGAAGTTGTAAGAACTGGCTCTTCCACCAGGCATTGGGGGAGGGGGGGGCGTGTTTATGCATAGTCCATTGTTCTTATGCTGTTGTATGTGATTTTATATTTTTGTACTGATGGTATGTTTACTATTGTTTTATATTACTGTTTTAGAACGGATGTAAGCTGCTCCGAGCTGCCTGTGGTGCAAGGGGCAGGGTAGAAATGAATAAAAATCATAAATAAATAAACTAAAAAATGTCAGCAATTTTTGGTACCTGAAACCGTGTCCGACCAGGTACCCAGAATACTGTTTTCATCCCAATTTTTCAACTTCCAGTCCTGGATTTTTTACTTCTGGTCCTGGATTTTGGGGAGGGGGGTGTTTCAGGTGGGTGGGGTTTTTTTGTTTTGTTTTTTCACTTTGGGGGGTACTTTCAGATACTCAAAACCTGGAAAACCAAAATGTCAGGGTCTGAGGTACAGGTTTCAATTTGGATACCCAAAACGGCACACGGAAAATGGACTGTAGGTACCAGATCAGATACACCGAGTCCCTTCCTAGCCCCGTAATTCCAGCGTAGTCCCTTTTTGCCAGCCAGATGCAGGGTAGCCTTGTGTGTCCTACCTTCCACCCTCCTGGGATGGGCTGAGGCAAAGCCACAGCCCAAAGGCAAGCCACTGTGTGGTGCTTCTACATGCTCAGCCTTTTATAGCTCCTTCTTACCAGCTCTGCCCCTCTCCAGTGGGGAACAGACAGCCTGCTCCTCAAAATGCCGCCTCTAACTCCTTCGATCATTATTGGATTCCAGGAACTAGCTCCAGCACTGGCCCCAGAAGAGTTGTATCCTGCAGAGACTTAGGGTGGCCAGTTAGACCACCCCCCTTCAACCGATGGATGGAGAAATATCCATCCCACGTTTCCTGTTACGTGTTGGAGTCCGGCTGCCACGCAGAACACTAGGGGCTAGTAGCTGGCGCACATAGCAAGCCACGACCCAACGGTAGAAGAGTTGGGGTGTGGGTGGAGTGCTGGTGACCTCTGAGGTGTCGAGGATCAGTGTCCTGAAGTGGTGGCAATGGCATCGGGAGCAGTGGTGGAAATGTGACTGGATCCAGACGGGCCCTGTTCATTCTGTAAGTACACACACACACACACACACCAAAACATTTTGCAACTAGGAAACCTGACTTCTGTGAGAAGAATAAACCATGCAAACTAACAAAATCCTGCAGATTTTGATGGCAGATTAATTTCCCCACCACACACCACTCCATCAATCTTGAACATTTCATTTAAAAACACACACAACATTTAATTTAAAAACACAACAGAACATGGACCTATTGTGGTGAGGAGGGCCAGCTGTGGCCCAGGGCCCCTTTGCCGTGGAATATATACTAGCTGCTAAGAGAGCTAGCACTCCCTTGGCTTACTCACAGTGCCAGAATGCCATTGGCTAGCTCATAGTAATCCCCACCCCGGCTGTCATTCTATGCCGCCAGAGGCAGTTTCTGCAACAATTTAGCCAAATGCAAAATGCTGCAAAAATGCTTGTGATCACAGCAGCGCAGAATTCATTGTGCCCTGATCACGGGGTGGGAGTGGGTAGGAGCATGGGTGGTGGGGCGCTATCAGCCCTCCCACCTCCACTGATACTCCCGCCACTCAAGGAGATTCACCCACTCAGCTCCCGGTAAGATGGGCCCCTCCCCAATGCCAGTGCCCATCGGACCACCACCTGAGCTGTTCCGCTACTTTCTGAAGCAGGCTGGTGTAGTAAGGTTGCCACTTTTTGTGGTTTAACTCTGGGACTCCCGCTAGATTCAACATAAGGTTTTAATCTTACTAGTGAATGTTTATAATTATGATTTATATTTTTGAAAAAATTGTCTTTTAGCCTTTTTCATTGGTGGAGAAGAAAACAGGCCCATTGGAAGGCCCTCTTATGAATTAGGCGCCGGGATAATTTGCCCCTCCCCCTTCACCTCCAACTCTCTCAGCTGCTCTTCTGGGAACAGTCATTTCCCCCCCTCCCAATAAATTAGAACAAGGGGACACCCAAGGAAAACAACTGGCAGCTGGGCTCAGATGAACAACAGGCAGACCTTTTCCCACACCATGCACAATTAACCTGTGGCACTCACTGCAACAGGATACTGAGACGGCCAGTAGTATAACTGGGTTTGAGAAAGCATTAGATAATTTCTTAGAGGCTATGTCCCTAAATACTCATTAGTTGCGTGGTCAAGGCCAGTAACACAGCTGGGTTAAAAAAAGAATTGAATAAGTTCTTGGAGGACAGAATGTGTCTCTAGTTATACCTGTTCCACACCATTGTTGCTCATGCTATAGAAGAAAATTTTAGAATAAAAAAATTGTTCAGCTGGAGGGTCAACTGGTCCAACCCCCAACTCCAAGGCTCCAATTATTTATATTATTAATACTTTCTAATCTTGACCTATAAGCTGTACCTGAAACAGCTCCCACACAATCAAAATATTGCATTCTTCCCCATTTTTTTTACTTCTGGTCCCAGAATGTCAACTTCTGTTCCTGGAATTTCAGCTGCTGGTACTGGATTTCCAAAAATTTGGCCGGGGGTGGTGGTGGTGGTAATTTTTTGAGTAATTTAGGATAGTTGAAAACTGAAATATTGTTTTGGGGGGTTGACTTTCCCTTCTGGAAAATTTCAACTTCTCATACTGGATTTATGGGAATTCAATCTTCCAGTATTTTTTTCAAGAAACTTTTTTGGTACTTGACCACTAAAATATCTGTTTTTCAGGCTGTCAGAAACCATTCAGGTGACAATTCAGATATCCAAAACGGTACGTGAAATTTCTGGTATTATTTGGTATCCGCAGGTACCAAATCAGGTCCCGGTTTCAGCTCTAGCCGAGAGCCACCCAAGTCAAGGGTGGGTTTCAGATGGACAGAACCCCAACCCCTGGGTGACCCGTCAGTCTAAAGGTGGGCCACCAGAGGTGCAGGCAGGGCAGAGGTGGAGCAGACTGCTCCTGCTCTCGGGTAGCCTCTCTCAATGGGCGGGGCTCCAGAACATCCAGGAGCACTGCCAGCGGAGTGCGCTGGCCAAGCCGGAGTCACCGGTCCAAGGTCCATCCGCTTGGTTGACGGCCACTGTAGCTCCACTCTCGGCCAGGGGTTGTTCTGGACAACATCATGGAGATGCAGGTGGCAGCCCGGAGTGTTGGGTGAGTCACCTGAACCTCTAAGGTGTGGGGGAAAGGGTGCCACACAGTTGGACCATGGGCTGCGGCAGTCACCAGGTCAATTTAAAACAGACCCAGGTGGAGCTGCAAGTGGGCAGATCTGGGGGGTGGCCAGCCCCACGTCTGTCTGAAAACACCCAGTGGAGCCAGCATCAGTCTCTCTGTTTTTTCACAATCATTCTTAATGCGCACCCCAAGCCTCCCTTCTTCCTAAGCTCAAACGTTTGGTGCCTTAATTACACGTCATTGCTTCAAACACAAGGAAGGAAAGTTCGCACCAGGCGCCGCTTGAGCACACGCTTAAAAACATACATCGTCTCAAGATTGATGATGGAGGAGCCTCCCTATAAATCAAGCCCAGGTCTCTTTTTTATTCTTCCTCTGGACCATGCAGAAATTCAAACACCTGCATCTGATTATTTCGGTTTGGAATCAGAAAGCAGGTGGAGGCACCTCCAAAGCAGAAAGGACGATGAAAAGTGTAAAATACTCACCGGCACAGGCCTGTCAGAAAATGGGAGGAAATCAGCCTGTTGCCATTACGGGAAATGCTCATATTGACCAGAAAGGTCATTCTTGGATCTGTCGGTAGCTCTTCTTCTCCATTAATCCATTCTTATCTAATCTATCCATCTGCCCATCTCTAGGTATGTAAGCATGTACTGACACACACATACACACACATATATATGGATGTGACTGTCTTTAGTCAAAAGGAAATGTCTTTTTTGATTTCAGGATAATGAAGCAATATTTACCTTCTCAGGTGTCTGGTCAATGCTGCTCAGTTCTGAAAGCTTGTTCATTTCCTATGTATGTATATGAGTGTGTGTGCGCGTGTGTGTGAGGCTGGGCATGTGCATGAGCATGGAAGCAGGCAATCGTGTGTGTGAGAGTGTGAATGGCCATGTGTGCACGTGTGACTGTGTATGTGAGAGTGTGTGAAGGAGTGGACACATGCACGTGTACCTGTAAGTAGGCACGCATGAGAGTAGATTCTGGTGTTTGAGTGTGAGACTAGTGTGCAAGCTGACACACGTATGTATGTGCATTCTCACAGAAGGGTTCCATTGACCATCATGGACTTCCCCCAGTGATGGAGCTGATCCAATACATTTTATAACTAAGAAGGGATAGTTTTTTCTTTAATCCCCAAAAGCCCGACTTGAGTGTCTCCTCAACCCAGTTCTATTATTCATGTGCGTTATTAGCAGGAAAAGAAATCTATAAATAGCACATTACAATCCCCTGCAGAGGACAGACACCATGCCACGATGTCTCCAGTGTGACTTCAAGGGGAACGAGAGCTGGATTCTGCCCTCAGGTAGAAGAGGACTAAATCCAGAGTGATTCTGCCACAGCCTTCAATGTGGGGTTAACCCAGAGTCCGCGGTTTGTAGGTTTCCACCTGTGGCTTTTACTCAACCTACTAAGGGTTGGCCTTTCCTGGTGCCCTTTGCATTGTGTGTGTGGGGGGTGGGGGTGGTGTGTGTCTTCTGTCCTGTGTAGAAGACGCAGCCGTATCCAAAACACAACGGCAGAGCTCAGCTCTTGAATCTAAGCGGTCACGTTGGAATTTTCTGGCTCACAACACGGCAAGCTCCAGCAGAGGCCTGCAGGCCTTCTTCACAAGGGAGCACTCCTCTGTCAGTAACGCTCAGTCAGGCCGAGTACCTGTACCTTACAGGGAGGCCTGCTCATACGGGTCAGGTTGCTTAGGCAGAAGTGGCTGAAATGCACAAAGACTAGTGGAGAATTCAGGAGAATCCTTCCGCAGAGACGACCGAGCAGGCAGCCCCATAGAACAGACATGCCCAAAGCACCGTAGGGCCCCATAGAACAGGCACCACCACAGCCCTATAGATTTCCATAGAGCAGACACCCCCACAGCTTCCACAGGGATGCTCAGGACACACACACCTCAGCCAGTTTTACAGACACTTCCTTCCAGGAGAGCCAGCTTGTATTCTTGCTGTTGGCCGAGTGCAAGCTCCTTGCTTGGGTGGCTAGCGGGAGGGGGGGAGCAGGAGATCAATAGGAGGAGACAGATTGGAGACACATTTCTATCACTTGAGAGTGCTGCCTCAGCACTCCTGCCGGGAAAGGGGGGGGGGCGAGGGGGGGAGAGCAGGTGCAGCTTCCCAGTGCAAACAGGTCCCTAATCCCTGGAAGCAGAGGGTAAACAGCAGCAAGGCATGCCACAGATTAACCACACAAATATCTCTAATGTATTCAAATGCACTTCCCTGAGCCCACGTTCTGAAGTGGGGGGACTAATTAGGCAAGGCCTAGGCTCCTGGGGATTGCAAAGGCCTCAGTCAGAGAGCAGGCCGCCTGCCCTTGCTCCCATCCGCTGGCTCCATTTTCTCCTTCTCTCTTTCGTGACCGGCCCTGATTGTGCGATGGAAATGTCTCATGCCAATGAAAGAGAGAAAGAGAGACGGTGGAGAGCAAGAGAGCGCGCACGCTGGAAGGGGAGGGGGGGGGAAAATGAGATGTTTTTTATGGAAAGATGACATTTTTATTGTTTTGTGGATTATACTATTTTCTTGTTTTTATTACCCAGATCCGTTTTTTATTTGAGCCGCTAACAGAAGCAAAATGATTTTTCAATGGGAGCTTTCTTTCTTTCTTCCTTTCTTTCTTTCTTTTCTTTATTTTTTTTTTCTTTCCTCCCTATGTTTCTGCTTTAAACACTCGATTAGAAAAATATTGCTTAGCAGCTGGGATGCAGGCCCCGGCGGCGGGGGGAAGAGGCGGGGAGCGGGATGGCGTGAGGGTGGAGGCGGGTAATAAAAAATAAAAGAAACCAATAAAGATTAATTATCTAATTAACAAAGACGTTAAACAAAAATAGAGGGGGAAAATAAACGCCTCACCAAAATTTGGCCAGGAGATTTTTACATTACAAAATAAGCTTGGAATGGAAATGGAAATGCAACGACTTTTCAGAACCTGGGGTAAATGAGGAGTAATGCCACACAACGGGTCGTATTCTGGTCCTGGTTCTGCAGGACTAAACCGGGTGTGCATTGATGCTGATGTCACTTACACCAGCATAAAGCAGGAATAATTCCCCTGAAGTTGATGGAGCTGATTTGGGAGTTACTAAGGAGTAGCTCTGTGACAGGTAAAGGCTCATGATTCTAGAATAAGGAGTAACTTTGTGACACTTACTTGTCTCATGAATAAATCAGGAGTAACGCCACAGCTGTTCATAGGACTGACTCTGAAGCAAGTTAGGAATAACTCTGCTGATGGCTGGACTTGGCTCATGAGTAAAATAGGGGCTGTGGTGCTCTGTCCCCCTCTAGTGGTGGTGCTAGGCCACACAGGGGCTGTGGCGCTCTATCCCCTTCTAGTGGTGGCTCTGGACCACACAGGGGCTATAGTACTCTATCCCCCTCTAGTGGTGGCTCTGGACCACACAGGAGCTATACCACTCTGTCCCCCTCTAGTGGTGGCTCTGGACCACACAGGGGCTATACCGCTCTGTCCCCCTCTAGTGGTGGCTCTGGACTACACAGGGGCTATACCGCTCTGTCCCCCTCTAGTGGTGGTGCTGGGCTACAGAGGGGCTGTGGCGCTCTGTCCTCCTCTAGTGGTGACGCTGGGCCACACAGGGGCTGTGGCGCTCTGTCCCCCTCTAGTGGTGATCTGGGCCACACAGGGGCTGTGGCGCTCTGTCCCTCTTTTGTGGTGGTGCTAGGCCACAGAGGGGCTGTGGCACTGGCACTGGGCCATTCAGAGGATGTGGTGCTCTGTCCCCCTCTAGTGGAGGCACTAGGCCCCACAGGGGCTGTCACTCTCTGTCCTCCTCTAGTGGCAGTGCTGAGCCACACAGAGGTTCACATCTACTACTGTTGTGAACTATTGGAGCCCAAGAGTTTCTCTCAAAGTCTAGTGGCCCATGTTGAAGGCTTAGCACTCACATGTTCAATCCCTGCTGATGCCACCCCAGGACTGTCCCATGACAACGCCAGAAAGTCCCCAGAAGACCCTTTTATTTATTTATCAGAATTTGTATCCCGCTCTTCCTGCCGCAGGTGGCCCAGAGCGGCTAACAGCACATATAAAAATATAATATCAAAACAATTTTAAACACTATAAAACACAGTCATAAAACAAAAACAAAAACACACAAACAACCCTCCACCCTTCCCAACCCTACCCCTTTCCCTCACCAAATGCCTGATGGAACAGTCTTGCAGTTCCTATGGAAGGCCGGAAGGTCTGGGGCCAAACGTGTCCCCACCGGGAGGGAATTCCAGAGGCGCGGTGTGGCCACCGAGAATGCCCTGCTCTGTGTGGCCCCCCGGGAAACCTGGGGGACCTCCAGCAAGGCGGCCCTGGATGACCGCAGGGGCCGATCTAGGACCCGGGGAGTGAGGCGATCTCACAAATAAGCAGGGCCCAGACCATGTAAGGCTTTATAGGTTAAAACCAACACTTTGAATCGGGCCCGGAAGACTATTGGCAGCCAGTGCAGAGATCGGAACACTGGTGTAATGTGCTCCCGGAGGCCCAGCTCTACCAGGAGCTGGGCTGCCAAATTCTGCACCAGCTGCAGCTTCCGAGCCCTCACCATAGGTAGCCCCACGTAGAGCACGTTGCAGTAGTCTACAAGCATCCCATCTTTGTGGCTGCAGAGGAGAACTTACAAACTCAACCCTAGGTGCTACAAAGACAATTTAATTGCAGCTGGGATGGATTAGATTTGGAAAAGTCTACACAATTGCCAATCCATTCCCCTGGCTGGGGACAAGGTTCACAGGGGATTGAAAGCGTAATGCCAAATGGAGAGAGACATATTTTACCCCGGGTGGGAGATGCATTCATTCATGGTCCCAATTGGCGGCCTCCAGTGCCACCGGATCCAGGGAAGTTGAAGCTTTGAGCAAAATGGTGGCCCTTTGTAAGCTAGGAATGGTTAATGGACACACATGCACCAACTCACCCATAACTAATTATTGATGTAACCGTAACTAATTTTGATGTTCATTTAGACATAGCATCCCCTTTGGAGGCTGGAGCTCCCCATTCTGCAAGTGTATCTTGTCTAGCATACCTTTGTTGACATCCCCCTTCTCTGACCCGCTGTCGGCCTGCTATCGGCCATGGTTTCCAGTCTCCCTGTTTGAAACTCAGTGGGTCCATATTTGATGCCAGCACTTCTCGCAGTCATGTTGACACTGGAAGTCTATTATTCACAGAGCTCATATGGGCTCCAGTCTGCCCTTGCCTGGATCCGACCCTCATGGTATGACAGCAGGGGTGTTTCTGTCTGAGGGGGCTACATTTTAGGGTTCAGATGAAGAATTGGGCCCGATGCTGTGAGCCTTGAGTACTTCCTGACAGAGGCTCTATGCTGCCGGTTGAGTGGTGGTGACTCCAGTAATCGTCACGGTAACCTCAGCATTAAAGGTGAAATGATACCCATAAATATGGATACCCATAAAAGTGGGTATCCCCCATCAGAATTGCGGTACTTGACCCTAATTCCTGTTGGAATCTTGACCTTGTGACCAATCCACCCCTTTTCACCTTGATTGTCCAACTTCTGGTACTATATATATATTTTACCGTAAAACGGCGAATCAGTAACTCAGTACCAGTAATAGCTGGTATGGTCAAGTAATCAGGTGCCCCGCTTGGTAGTCAAGTACCAGCTGGACCCCTAAAAGACTCATCGAAAATGTGGATTATGGGTAGCAAATGTTTCAGCCCTACTCCAAAAGGGGGAGGATCCTGTATTCCTGCATGAGCCAAAGGAAAGAGAACGAGGGCATGTGGGTGTCCTGAGGTGTGACCCACTGAGGCATGCCGAGGACATAGAGAAGGCTGGTGGAGGGGGTGCGGTGGACATAAGACATGCCAACGGTGGGTCCAAAGGGCTGGGTACACTGAGGGCATGAGGCAGGGGGAAAGGAGTTACCTCAGGGAAAGGGGGTGCTCAAGCACTCTGCAGCTGGGCATGTCCTCTCTCCGCCCTCCCCCCCAAAGGCTCCAGAAAGTCTGCCAGTCACTGCTCTTTTACACCTCCTGTACTCAGGTAGCTACTAAGTTTGACCCCAGAGTGCCCCTGCCTGGCTCATTCCTTGCTCTGCTGTCTGCAAGATAGTGGAAAGACCCAGGTGCACTGGAACCCAAAAATCACCAGACTGGTTCACCCATGGGCTTCCCATCCTAGGCACCGTCCTGTCTGCGACAACAGCCAGCCCTAAAGGTTTCTAAAGACGAGGCCAGAGACCCCTGATGCACCAACAAAGATCCCATCCCGGCCCTAAGCGCTTGTTCTCACAAGCAACAGTAGTTGTCGCTGGAGAAAATTCCTCACTCTACAATGTTCTCATAAGCAAGGGGAGGTGGGGGTTAAATAGTTCTTCCCCAATAGGGACAGGCCTCTGGAACAGGAGTTGGGGTGGGGCAGGGGGAAGAGAGGAAATTCCACCTTCTGGACCAGGGCTCTTTGCAATCTAGCTTCTCCTCTCTCCTTCCTTTCCGCGATTGCCCAGCTTTAAAAGTTGCAGGGAGCTGCCAGCAGGAAGAAGACACAAAAGCAGGAAATGCTGATGGTTTCCAGGGCGGGCAGAAGGAAGCTGGAAGTAATTACCACCTCCTCAGACAGAAGATCACGCTCCCCAGAGCCGTTACATCTGTCCCACTCCTCTTCAAGCTTACTGTCACCTCCAGCTTGTGGGATCACAGGGGAGATTAAAGCAAGGGAGAAGGTACTTGCCTCAAACAAACAAAAGAACTTGTCTGAACAAGTCCTAAGAGAGAAGGGATTTATTTAACCCTAAAACAGGAGATTAATTATTGAAGAGCTGATCATCCCTTGGTTTCCAACGTATCGTGCGGTGATGACTTAATCTGATCATGCTCTAACAGCTGAAGATACTTGTGGATTTCAAAGGGAACTTTGGATACTTTCCTGCCACAGGGTTCAAGGGGTCAAAACGCACAGGAAGGACCACCTCGTGATTTACCTCCACCTGAACACTCCTGCCATGTGGTAAATAAATCCTTGGCAATCTGTGGAACCATTCCTCTGATTGGATCATCCCAGGATTGGGCCCAAGTAGCACTTCCATTTGTTACCAATCTTTTCCAGGCACTGATCCGCCTGATTCAGTCTCACTTTCCTTCAGTATTTCGGTCTCATGTCTCCTTTTCTCCCTTCATTATTTTGGTATTTCATTATTCAGTTTGTGTCTCTTCAGTGGCACGTACTGGGCAGGGTTTGGAATGTGAATGTAATTGTGGCAGGGCATTCTCTGAGACTAGGGGTGTTAACAAACAAGAGGGGAGACCCCTGGAGTCTGTAGGTAGCTGCTTTGTGCCATTCCCCCCACCCACCCCCCGCCCCGCCCCAGTCAGTCAGTCAGGCAGGCATTTGCCCTGCTGCCTGTGTATTCCCCCCCATCCCCTAATCACTGCACGGTTAGAGTTCTGGTCTCTCAGCCGATGTCTTAGGCTGGTGCCCACTCCGTACTGAACATGCGCACATGCCGCAGCAGATGGGGGGCACAAGGCAGCTGTGTGGGCATCCTACGCCCCCCAACACACAAGAGCAGCGTGTTCCCCTGGATTTGCCCGCATGTCCGGCTCCACATTTCCCGGGGTTGACGCCATGTGGCGCAGCCCCAGGGCAGCCATGGCCACCCCACAGCAAACAAGCAGGTGAATCCAGGGCTAACGGGGGTGGCAGTGGGGGGGAACGTCTCGTTTGTTAACACCCATCATTCATCAGGAAGTTATGAAAGTACCAAATAATGGAATGGACGGAGACCCAGGAGTGAAGCTGATAAAATTGTCCCTGCTGTCCCCGGGAGGCTAGAGTCAAAACTGTTCCTGTTCAGGCAGGCAGCATTGAGGAGCTCCAGCTCGCCACCCCTTCCAAATCCAGATCCGTAATGCCCATTCCTAGAAAACAGATGAGGCACCCAACTTCCTGTCTGCTCAGCCCCGCCATACATACAGGCAGGCAGCCAACCAGGAAGGTGCGGGCACGGAGCGAGTCCGAAGAGCGGGTGTGCATGTGGCATGAGAAGGGCAGGAAAAGTCAAGTCTGCCTCCCATGCAAGCTGATTGCGTCATCGCCCAGTTGCTGTCACAGCTGGGATGTCCTTCGGAATATTCAACAGAAATCAGCCTGGCACCGATGGAAGTTCAGTCCCTCTTATCCTGTCTCTGGTGGGTGGCACTGGAGAGGACATCATTGGCGTCTTTTTCATGGCAGCCTTTTCGATGTTTGAAAGCTGCTCTCCTGCCTTCCCCTCCTTAGCCTTCTTTTCTCTCCTTCAACATTCCCACCTCCTTCACACTTCCCTCCGCATTCACCTAGAGCTGAAGTGAGTAGTGCCCAGAAAAATGGACGTATTCACTGCATTTCCAGCACCTGAAATGACCCGCGATGCTCTGGTAGTAACCGGTACCCAATCAGTGCTCGATTCGAGTATCCCGACGGCCTGGACTGTCCATTTCCAGTCTAGGAATATCAATTTCCAGTCCCAATTTTTTGAGTTCCTGTCACAATTGAATTAACCAGTTAGTAACTGAAATAATCGGTAAATCAGCACCAGAAATGATTGATTTGGAGGGTTTGGGGATCAGTGCTCAGATAGGCCATTGGGTACTCAAGACGGTACTAAAAAATGTGGGTATTATCCATGGGTACTAAATTAGGTACCGGTTCCAGCCCCTCCCTAATCCTTGATCATCTTAGTCGCTCTCCTATTGAATCCTTTCCAGTTTGTTGAATCCAAGTTCGGTGCCTAATAGTGACGCTAGATTCCAAGCGGAGCCTCCCCAGTGCCAGGTAAAGTGGCACCACCTCCGCCCACATCTTGGACAACTCAACACTTTGGTTAACCCAGTCCAAAATGACATTGGGCCTTTTTCCTTTTTTGCAACAGCATCGCATTGTTGACTTGGGGAAAATCCCAATCTTTCTTACAAGTCTCTTGGGAGACCAGGTTTCCGGGGCCTGGAAATGGAGCAGAATGGAGCCGGGGTGGGACTTCTACAACAGCTGCAAGCAGGTTTTTGGGATCAGCTTGTGGGGGGCGGTGAGAGCTTTTGGTTCAGGCTCTGGGTAGTTTCTCATGCGTGCTATGATACAGGCATTCAATCACCAAAGGGAAGCCTGTACATAAGCCTCCCCTTTATTCTTTCTGCGAGAGAAATGTATTATGCTCCCCACCTGTTGCGACCCAACTGCCCACATCAAAACCCTTCTCATGCCTGCCTTGGCTGGCTTGGTTTCATCTTAAACTTCAGCCCTAAATCATTCTTTCCCATCAGCTAATCAATCCCACCTTCTTAATGCAACATCTGGAACTCTCCCCCCGTCATTCCCCTGAGCTTGCAATGTAGCGTATTTAAGTCCCCGCCCCCCCCCCC
>QEPC01003896.1:1073793-1087554 GCA_003113815.1 Sphenodon punctatus | reverse complement strand
CAGACAGACAGGCAGGCAAACAGACGAGGACACGCTACAAGATTCGCACTCCAAGCAGGAACTACAAGGGGGCCAGTCTCACGGCACAAGGCTCGATCACCAGCGTTTGTTTCTAGCCCTGTGTCGGGCTTTTATTCCCCAGCGGGGGGCGTTGGCTGAGTCGCACTGAGCGACGCAGCGTCGGGGGCGTGGTCCCCTCGGGCGTGGCTCCGCCCTCTGTGCGCTGGTCGGAAGGTGGCCCTGCCGCTTCCTGGGGTTTGTTTGAGCGGCTTTCTGGCGGGGGTTCCTTATTGCGGGGAGGACGATTCTCCCGCTGGCGGGGGGTGGGCTGTGGTGGCGGCGGGTCTGCCGCCCTGGGGGAGTCCTCGGGCCCCGGCAGGGGTGGTGTGGCGGCGCTGGTGGGGGCTGGGTTCCTAACACTGCCATACTGGGGGGGTGGGGTCAGATCAATGATCCATTGAGCCCAGCGTCCTGTCTCAGACAGTGGCCGGCTTTAATTGTGACAGGGGAAGCACACAGCAAGGATTTGGGTGTATTCAGCTTAGAGCAGGAGACATGGGGGGTGGGGGGATATCAGAACAGTTGCAAGTTAGGGATGAAATGAGCACCCACTAAAACCGGCATAACGGTCAAATTTGTCAACAACACCACCCATTACCATTGGGTACTAGTCAGTATCTGATTAGTACTTGACCAGTTACCTGAAGTCCCAGTTTACCGGCTTCCGGTCCCAGAATGATGACATCCGGTGCTGATATTTTGCATTACCATCCTGCTTTTTTGCTATTTCCCTATAACAACGTACTGGTACATCAGCAACAGTTTAAAAAAAATAAATTCCAGGGACTCAAGTACCTGATCAGTATGGTACCCCATTGAGAACCTGGCCCAGTACTCAAAATGATGAGTCTGTTCTCCCACAGGTACTAAATTGGGTACCTGCTTCAGCACTAAGTACAAGTATTTGCAAGGCCGCCACAAGGAAGATGGAGAGCCATTGTTCTGTCTTGCTAAGGAGAGCAGGACAAGAGGCAGCGAGGGAAAGCGAGGCAGAAATTCTTGGACAATGGAGTCGGGCTACCTAGAGAAACTGATACGGGGGTACACAGAACGGTCTGGCAGCCATCGTGCTTGTGCGCAGTGAGTAAAAAAATAAAATTAAAATTAAAGCAAATCACTGCGCATTTAGCCCGGCAGCCATTTAGCGCATGCATAGGGGTTTTTATTATTATTATTATTTTATTTTTAAACAAAAACAGATTAAAGGAAAGAATAATCGTTTGCTCATTCATTGGTTTTTATAACATTGGTTACGAACACAAATGGGGCTCCATTTGTTTTGTAACTAAAGCCACTTTTGCACATGACAAAAATGGGTTCTTATAAGTGCTTGAGATAATACCAGGTGTTATAAATGCTGGAGTTTTGTAATGTGGGAACGCACTATTCCCCTTTTATGCTGCAAGATCCTGGGTCATTGGAAGAGCTACCAAATGTAACTTTGACTACGACCCGAGATCTTGCAGCATAAAAGGGGAATAGTACATTCACACATTACAAAAAAATTGCAGAATTATAATACCCAGTATTATCTCAAGTTATTATAATAGCCCATTTTGTAAGGTGTGAAAGCAGCCTTACAAGGCTGCAAGATCTCCTTGCATAAAAAGGGAATAGTGTGTTCACACATTACAAAACTCCAGCATTTCTAACCCCCAGAACCCATTTTTGTCATGCGTAAAAGTAGCGTAAGAGAAAACATTACAGATGCACACCCGTACAAATTGTGGATTCTTCAACACTGAGGTTTTTAAGAGGAGGCTGGATGAGCCTGTGTCTGGGATGATTTAGGTCTGGCAGATACTGCACCAGGCAGGGGCTGGCCTGTGGATCACCAAGATTCTACGACAATGAAGTGATGCATTCCTTATAATTCACTCCCCCAACCCACTTGCCCAATGGCCAGTTATGGACCTATCCTCGAAGAACATCTCCAGTCCTATTTTGAACTCAGTTATGCAACTACTGACCACAACAATGTCCTCCAGCAATGAGTTCCACAAGTGAATTGTAGGTTGGATTTAAAAAGTCAGTTCCTTGTGTTTGTTTTAAATCTGCTGCCAGCTAGTTTTGTTGGGCATCCCCTCATTCTGGTATTAAGAGAAAGGGGCACATAACAGCTCCCTACTTACTTCCTCCGTCCATCTGCACTCACTACTCATGATTTTGTAGACTTCTTCCCACTCACTCATCTCTTCTTAGAAGTTTTCCTCCATGCTTCCCCGCCCCCCGACGCCCACTTGCGTCGTGTGGCCTATTTGGTCCATTTGGACTTGTACAAATTACAAACACTGAAATGGTGGTAACTAAAAGGGGAAGGAACCAAGGGGCAGATTTCGGAATGAACTAAGCTGCAAATAATAATAATTTTTTTAAAACTCACCTTTGAAAATGGCCATTTTAGAATCCGGCTCTTTGAAAATCCACTTTGAAATTGAGGCTCCATCACCGCTCTGGAAGGGAAGAAGCTGGGAGTGTCAGAAAATTTCTGCATAGGGTCACAGATTTTCAGGGAAAGGGTAGACTTACAACCTTCTGCAGCCCAAGGGATGAGAGGAGGATCGGGTCCCCCGGGGCATGTTAAGAAGAATACTGCCCTCTGTGCCACAAATTAAAGTGAGAGGGGGGACGTGTCACCTCCCTTCCCTCCCATGGGATCAGACTGAGAAATCCTGAGGGGAGGGGGGAAGGGAGCGGGTGGGCCGTGTAACTGATCATAGAGGTTTCTGCTCGCTTTCTCCTTCCCGCCATGGCGAGACCACGTTTTTGCTCTCAGTTTTCCAGACGCTAAGCTCCGGGCATGCAATCTACATGGTGCCTTCCTGCAGGGATCAGAGAGACGCGTAAGGCCCTTAGCTAATCAGGCCCAGATGTGGAGGCCGGGGGGAGCTCGCTGGAGACTGAAGATTGTTTTACCGCTTCCACGGTTGAGAACAACATCCTCTCCTCATTCCACCCTGCTGCCCAAGCTCAATGATTCCCTTGCAAGGATCAGGGTTCCAGGGAGTCTGTACATAAAAAGAATGCCACAAAACAAGTCAGTCCCATGAGAAGCAATTTCCCTAGGGATTGGCTGGGAAGCCCTTTGCACAAATTGTGCGAGCGACTGAGTGCTCAGCTCCAGACTCAGCTATTCATTAAAGTCCTCCGTCCACTTCCAGTTGACTTTCGTTTCCCTTTCGTTGTACATGGCTATATGCTGCTGTGTTGCACCCCAGCAACAGTCGCATTTCAATGGCCACCTAGCCAGTAGCAGACCTTGAGCCCCCCCCACACAGGGAGCGTCTTTAGACATAATAAAGAATGATCGAGTGTCAAAACCCCTAAGCACGTGTTTGGCCGTTGTGTGTAGCACCATAACAATCCCAGCACCGATTTGGCCACCCGTTGAACACATGATGTGAGCACCATTGCATCACAAGGACAATTTGCATGTTCTGGCTGAACACATGGCCAACGTTGTGTCTAATGATATCACGTGGCATGTTAGCAGGGGAATAAGGCAGCTGCACTTATGTGCTGAGATTGGGTGGCGAGCAAAACACCAATTTGCCTCAAGATGGGCTGTGTGTCTAAGCAGCAGCACCTCATGGTGAACACAGGGCCAAACCGGTGTTCATATCAAGGTCAAAACACACATTCAGACACCCATTGATGTTATGTTTAAAGACACCCAGGATCTCTCTAGCAGGGCCATATGTCTACCAGGGAGCTGGTAGAGACCTAGCCCTGCTCAAGAGAGACTGAAAGCTCTCGCTGCCTATCCGCTGCTCCTGGCTGCTGTTATCCAACCACTCAGGATGCTGGGAGCTTTTGGCCCAGCCCAAGGGCATAGCTATAATAGCCTCCTGCCAATGGGAAGCCCAGCCCAAACTCAACGGTCTTTGGGCAGATTGTGCCCCTGCCCTACTCCGAGCCCAGTGGAACCTGTTGGACCCTGCTGGGCCCAGTTTGGGGCGCAGGACTCTGAGTGGGTTTTCAAGAGGTTTATAGAATCATGCGCGGTGTCCAGCGTGGGTCAACGGGGAGCTGTAATTTACCCTTTCTCGAGCGAGGGACCAGTTGAAGCGTTCGTCCCAAATCTGAGAGATGGAGAGAAGGTCGTTCAGATGAGATCTTTTATTGGACCGACTTCTGTTGGGGAGACTATGCGAGCTTTTGGCCCACACAGGACCCTTCCTCGGAGGCAATTGATTTATTGGTTTAAATTCCTATGCCGCCCTTCCCAAAGGTTCAGTGTGGCTCACAAATCATCAAAACATTAAAAATACAAAGAACTCTAAAACCACCCTAACTCTATCGCAACCCCCTACAGACCAACCTAATACCTCCATTCTATTCCTGAACCCCCAAACCATCCCAATCCCCAATTGATCCCCACCCGCCAAATGCCTTTCCAACTAAAAAAAGGCTCACCCCGCCTCCAGAAGACACTCAGGCTCAGACACATATACTGCAAATATACACTTACGCTGCATTTCTCGTCTCTAGGCTTCATACTTGCCTGAGGAAGGGCCGCGTGTGGCCCAGAAATTTGCATACTCTTCCCAACAGAAATTATTCCACTCAAAGAAACCATGTTACTTGTCGCCATCACTTCCCTAGTGCTAGGTCTCAAACCCCTGGCCCTGAGAATGCTGGTTCAGCTGCTGGTGGGCACCACTCCTCTGGCCTGAACTCTGCCCAGTGCCTTCCTCCCCATGACTCCCACTCCTTGCCACGCCGCACCCTTCCCCAGCTGGGCCCTATTGCTCCAGTCTGGCCTGCCAACTTCCTGATTGGCTACCAGCCAATACTTAAGCCAGATGAGTGACACAACTGCTGTTTTGCCCATTTGCGTGTGTGTGAGTGTGACTGCATAGCCCCTGTTCTGTGTGCGTCCTATGCTGTAGTTGTATGTATTCCCATCCTGCTCCTAGTCCCTTGTGCTGCTCTCCCCTATTCTGGCTTAAGCTGTGTTTCCTAGTCCTGATTCTTTGTATCACACCTGGGCAGTTCACCATTGTCAGAGCTATTTTTTCAGGCTCTCTGCAAGCTCAGGCAGGCGTTGGACACACTCTGTATTATTCTCCTCTCAGAGCTATTAGCTCAGGCTCTCTGCAGATTTAGGCAGGCATCGGTCACAACTGGGCAGTTCCCCATTCTCAGAGCTAATTATTCCCTATGCTCTCTGCAAATTCAGGCAGGCATTGGGAGGCTCCCTCTGTACTATTCCCCTCTCATAGCTAATCTGCTCAGGCTCTTTGCAGACTCAGGCAGGCATTGAGACAGGACAGTGGAGAAAGGGGTCCTATCTACACCCCCATTTTAAGGCATTGTGACTTGAGTTTATAGGCAAACTCCCATGTGATGGTGGTGGGGAGGGATGTCCTGGGTGCAGAACCAATCAGATACTTATTACTCCCCAGTGGAAAAGCATGGGGAGCTTGGGGCTTTTGGGGACAGGGATTTGGCCTGGTTGTATCCTAAGAGCAGGGGGCTGATCTCAGCTGGGTGTGAGAGACATCGAAGGCAAGGCAGCCCAAACCTGTTCCCAAAGGCACCCTCTGAAAAGCCCTGACAGACAGAGCCATCTCTCCATCCCCTGCCAGAGCCCAGATCTTCCTGGACAGACTCACGGACTCAGCAGTTCTGTGCAAAATAAACACACTGGGAGCAAGAAATGCTGGCCTCAGCAGTTCTCGCAATGAGTTCTGTTTGCCTGAGGTTACGCTGCGGAGAGACACGATGATTGTGTGCAAAGGGGAGGGGGAAGGGGATGCCTGCTGCAGAGCTGGGCTCGGCCGGGATGAGGGGGTGGGATGGCATCTCCAGTCTGGGGGATTGCCACTGCTGCCAGAACCCCAACCCCACTGTCATCCGACATCCACGCAGAGCAGCAGAGAGGCAGCCGTGTTGCAGAGTGTGGGGTTGCGGAGAGGCCCAAAGCTAGGGGAAGGGAAGTTTTTAATGTGGGGAGCTGGGGTGGCAGCAGGGGTGTGTGTGGCATCAGCGGTCGGTGCCAGCTGCCCCTACTCCCATGCAGCTGGGGTTACCCTTAGGCAGTGAAAGGGCTGGCAGCTGGCTGAGGCCACTTGGGGTTCTAGGTCCGTGCTTTGTGGTAGAGGTGGCCAGACTTTTATGGCCCATGGGCTCCATTTAATTCAGGTGTCAGCCTTGGGCAATTCACTGCTGGTTCCTGGGCTCCCAGCTCCATAGCACTCATTGGAGACACTCTCCTAGTCCCTCTCCTCCCCAGAGACCCTCCCTGGGGCACTGGTCCTGCTCTCTTCCCCCACAAGCAATCTCTGAGAGGATGGTCCCCCTCCCTGTATCGGGGTCTACCAGAGACTGGCTTGTGGGATCTCTCTCTCAGCTCAGGCTCTCTGCAGACTCAGGCGGTGGGGAGGTCTCTGTGATTGGGGATCTACCTCTGTCACCTTGGCCAGCCTAAAACCCAGCCCCGCCCGTTTGCTAGAAGAGTTGTGTCCTTTGCCCTCTCGCCTCTGGCCTGGCCTGAAAGTTTGGAGGAAGCCTGGGGGTTCCATTTCTGCCCATTTTAGAGCCCCTGTTTGCTGTATAACCGGGCTTGGATACCAGCACTAGCCAGACATGACCTACTGCTGCATCCCTGGTTTCCACGGCACACCCGCTCCGAACAGGGCCAGATGCAGGGAAGTCCATAGGGCTCCAAGAGTTGGGAGATTGACGGGGTTCACAATAAATCGGAATAAATGATTTATTTGTATAAACTTCTATCCCACCCTTTCCCTAAGGGTCAGGGCGACTTATATAAAATACCTAAAATACAAACTACAATAAAACTCCCTTTAAAAACATCATTCAAAGGGGGGATGTGACTTACTCTCACAGACACACCCCTCCACCAACCCCAACCTCTATCCTCACCTGCCAAATGCTTTGCCCCCCCAAAAAAGAAAACAAAGGGTTTTGCATCCCCTCCGGAATATGCTCAGACTCGGGCACTGACGGGCCTCCAGGGGAAGGGAGTTCCACAAAACTGGGGCAGAAACCAAGAATGCCCCTCTGCGGGCCCTTTTCCTATGGACAAGATTGGCTGGTGGTACCTGCAAAAGAGCACTTCCAGCTGACCGCAACGATTGCGAGAGGCCGTCTTTCAGATAGGTGGGGCTCAAGCTGTTTAGAGCTTTAAAGGTCAAAACCAGCACCTTGAATTGGGCCTGGGAAGTTATAGGTAGCGAAGGGATGGGACTCGGGGCAAAATTTTGGCTTCAGTCAATTTTGGTTTCGGTTCTCATGAATTTCTGTTCTTTTTCAGTTTCGGTACTATCGAATCTTTTGCATTGATTTTTGTACCGGATTTTTAACATTGCTGTTTTTCAATGGGGGACAAACTACAATGTTAAAAATCTGGTTAAAAAATCAGTGTAAAAGATCCGATAATACCAAAACTGAAAAAGAACTGAAATTTCTGATTAATCCGAAATGACCATTTTCGGGTACTTTCAGTTTTATCCCCTCACAGGAGAGCCGATAAGAGGACCCACAAAAACGAATCTACCCATTGAAATTATGATGCCCAATTAGTGCCCAATGGGCTAACCTATTTATTGGTTTCCTGATTTCTGGGACCAAATTTCCAATTTCTGGTACTGAATTTCCGGTTTCTGGTACTGATTTTCTGGTTCCTGATACCGATTTTCCAGTTTTCCATTACTGAAATCGGATGATAAAATGAAAAACCAGGAACTCAGTAATGGCAATCCCCAGTGTTTGGGGTAATCGAGTGCCCGATAACTTAATAATCATCAGATACCTATCAGGCAGCCAATAGGCTCTCCGAAATGTTGAGTATTATTCAGAACACAGATGTACTGCAGAGGGCCCCAACTTCCATGATTCCAGTCTTGATTCTGAGGTTAAAACAACCCCCTCAACTCTCCAGGGCCCTCAATCCCGCTGCCTCCAAAACCACTTTTTAAAAAAGCAACAGCCGGCAGTGAACACAGCACAGGCAGCTTGGAGCCAGAGAGGGGAGACAAATCAAAATGATGATAGCCTGTCCCAAGCTCTCATAAATTACCGCCGGTAAGTTTCTCTGGAGACAGAAAGAAAGACTCTAGTCCCGTGTATAGATATTTATTTATATCAATGTATAAAATAACACCCCACCTCCCCCACCACCAACATCTTCAAGGAAAAGACTGTAAATTACCCACCCAGTTAGTGGAACTTGGAAGGAAGGGAGAGAGAGACATTTGTTTCCAACAAATGGATTGAAGGTTGGTGAAGATTTTTTTTCTCATTATTTAATAAAAAAATGTAATCATAAGTCAATGGCATAAATACTGAGGACGACAGAGCTGTTAGTTTATAGTTACAAATAAGATAAGAGGATGAATGGAGATCTATGGACACTCTACCAAATAAATAACCATCCACCTGCTGTGAAGAACCGTCCCTTGACAATGGCTTTAACAGGGGATCAGTGGCTAGGTGCAAAGGAGAGGCATCCGTTTGGAGCAGCCAGGGGAATTGTGCCAGGACTCGGTGACTTAAGGAGCATCGTCCGCATGGCGTATTGGAGACGCGGCTTGTTCTCAGTCAGGGACCTGAGTTCACCCATTGGAGCCAATGGGGAAACGCAGCGACTACGGGTTCCCAATTGCAACTGACACAGGCAGATAAAGGCAAAGCAAGGCCTGATGGGTGGAAGCTGCTTGAAAGGGTTGAACTCGAAAGAGGGCAAATGTTTTTAAGAGAGTCATCAGCTCGCTGATAGCTAGGCAAGGATTCATTAGAACAATAACGATACATTCTATTTGTATAGCCTTCTCCTGCGCAGCTTGAATGGTGCTCGGGGACGATTCACAATATTGATACAAAGATACAGCAAAACACCATAAACCCCCCTGGAAATCTAGCGTTGAGGTTACAAAGATATGGATGACAGTGGCCAGGTCCGACTCTGGCAGAAAGAGCTGCAGCCATCTAACCAGAGAGAGTTGGTGAAAAGTGCCAACCAGGTATCTGATTACCCTCCAAAATGGGGAATTATTGGTACTGATTACCAATTACTGATTGGTGAATTGGTGAAATGATTTGGAAATTAAATTATTATTATTATTATTATCAATTTATACTCAGCTTATAAAACCATATCAAATTACACACACACAAAAACAATTAGAAGTCACAAACAATTAAAAACCCAATTAAAATTACAGGCTTTGACTCCCTCCTCCCCCCCCTCCCCCCCCACACACATGCCTTCCTCTCACAGTGGGGCCAGGGTATAACTTTCCCTCCTACCCCAGCAACCACCACCACAACCGAGGGCGTCAGGGCATAACCTTCCCACTCTGCCCCCATAGAAAAAAAGGGGACAGAAACTTGCAAAAATGGGATGGAAAGTTGAAACATCCCTTCCGGAAGTTGTACAATCAGGGCATCGGGTGACGCGTCAGGCACTGATCCGGTGCCGATAACTATCTGAAGGTGACAGGTCGAGTTGGGTACTGGCAATCCCAATGGGTTTAAGCACCTGTAGGCATAAACCTGAGTGACCAGAGGAGACTGGACCACATCAATGACAGTTATTCTTGCGTTCCTCCGGTTACATGGCCAGCTGGCCATCATTCCTTCAGTCTTATCTGGATTCACCTTCAATCAGCTCACCCTCATCCAGTTCCCAACAGCAGCGCAGCACTGGGTAAGTACCGAGACGGCAGGGCCTGGATTGTATGAAAAAAATAATGCAGAGTTGGGTGTCTCATCAACATATTGATGGCACCTCACACGAAAGCTCCGTACGATCTCACCCGGCGGCTTTGATATATGCATTGAACAGGAGGGGACTGTGCGGGACCCCAGAAGGGAGGTCAGTGGGGGCAAATGAGCGGAACCACTCAAGGGCAGTCCCCCCCAAGCTCCTGCCAGGTCCTCATGGTCATGTCAAAAGCACTCTGTGATCAGCTGTATGAAAGGCCACCAGAAGATCTCACAGAATCACAAGGGCACAAATGCCTCCAGTTATGGAAAACGGTAATTTCACGGAGACAGAATTCAGCCCAATTCCAATGTGGACACCACAGTCAGAACAGCTTCCCAAGGGATGAGGTGCTTGGTTCCTCTTTCGGGGGGCGGGGGGGGGGAGGGTCGTGATGCCTTTCCCCAACAGCTGCTGAGTGTTGTGCAGGAATCTGAGGGTAGGTGGGTTTGTCTGGTCTGTGTTACACCAGATTTAACAGTCATAACGGTCCCTCTGACCTAACAATCCATGAATCTAATCTACACTGTTTCCCTTCCCCTGCTGTCCAGATGCCCCGTAATCTAAATCCACCAGTAATGGCCTATCAAAGCATACCATTGCCCCTCATATCCCATTGCTGAAAGTCTCCCGGGATGTTTCTCTAATCCCCTGCCTGCTGCAAAGCTGTCTGCACATTCCTTCCTCCTCCCCGCCCCCCTCCCCGGTGGTCAGGACGGAGTCACCTGGAATCTGCCAGTCCCTGTATCTCATTCATCACTCTGGCTCCTGCTCCTGGATCTGATCCTGGCAAGCGCTGAATTCTCTCTCAAGGCTTTTGTGACTCAGGTGGCCCAGAACCTCGTTCCTGACAGGACTTGGATCCAGAAGACCTTGTAATACCCTGGCCACAGGCTGGCATTGCAAAGCAAAGGAAGCCTCCTTTGGGACTGCAAGTGTTATCAGCTGCCTTTAGTTGCCCTATCCCAATAAATCCCCCTGTGCTGGAGGCTGGGGCAGCCACATTCACCCCTGAGGTGCAGGCGGCAGTTGGTGTTGAGAAAATGATATCCCTTGAAGAGACATACATGCTCATTCACCAGTTCTCTCTCCTTGCAGACATACAAGTTGTTACCCTTGCCCAGATGTAGAGAGGCGGGTTAGTCCAGAGGAGACTTTCAGTTTGCTGCTCTGACAAGCGTAGGGTGAGGAGCAGGGTGGGGGACGTGGCTTCTCAGGCAGGCTCGGGGCCCCGGCCCAGAAATTATGTTTTTCACAAGTGAAGCACTATTTCTTAGCCATGAACTCACTGTGAGGCCTTGAGCAAGTTTATTTTATTTAATTGATTGATTTATTTTAAACATCTTCTACCCCACCCATCCTGCCACAGGCAGCTCTGTGCAGCTTACAGTCAAAACAACAATAAAAACAATAAACTTAAAACACTCATAACAGGGAGGATTAAAATATCCCCCCACCACCACCACCATCCTCCTCACCAAAGGCCAGGAGGAACAGCCACGTTTTACAACAGTGTTGAAAAAGGGGCAAACCGGGGCCAAGCGGGTCTCCAATGGCAGGGAGTTCCACAGTCGTGGAGCAGCCACCGAGAAAGTCCTCCCCACCGTGGCCCCCTGACAAACTCAGGGGACCTCGAGGAGAGCACCCCCAATGACCACAGGGGCCAATCCAGGACGCGAGGGGTGAGGCGGTCCTGCAGGTAGATCGGGCCAAGGCCATTTAGGGCTTTATAGGCAAGCACCAACACCTTGAATGGGGCCCGGAAGACTACAGGCAGCCAGTGCAGAGACCGAAGAACTGGTGTAATATGTTCCCGGTGGCCCAATCCCACCAGGATACGGACCGCTGCCGCATTCTGCACCATCTGCAGTCTCCGAACCGTCACCACGGGTAGCCCCAAATAGAGCGCGTTACAGTAGTCTAGCCTAGAGGTGATGATCACATGGATGACTGTGGTCAGGTCAGAGTCCGAAACATACGGCCAAAGCCAATGCACCAGATATAATTGGCGAAAGGCACTCCTCGCCACAGACTCCACCTGAACATCCAAGCGGAGCTGTGAATCAAGGAGCACCCCCAGACTCCATACCTGGGGAACCAGCAGAAGGCAGCAACCCAAATGTTGCTGGCACTATTTTGAATACTTGAATAGGAACCCAAATACCTGAATTTTGGGGTTTTCAGCTGCCCTCAAAACCCAGAAAATACCTGTAAAGAATTTGGAAACCTGGGGACCAGAAGTTGAAAAGCCAAGACAAAAAGATGGTATTCCATTAAATCGGGCACCTGGTTGAATGCTTTTCAGGTAACAAAAAGCACCCCAAATCACCAATTCAACTTGAGTACCACAAATTCAGTGGCATTCGGTGGCAAAGAGTTTATCAAATCAAAATTAAGATCAGAGATGCTCTTGGGGTCCTGGTGTCATGAATGTTTCAGTAAAAGTGAAGAGGGGCCCGTGATCTACTGTCTCTCACAATCTCGGTACTGGGGAACGCCCCATGAAAGGAACAGGCAGCAGAGTTAAAAACAAACAAAAGGGGGTGACATTTTCACACAAGGCACAATTAACCTGTAGAACTCATTGCTAGGGGATACTGTAGAGGCTAATAGCATAAATGTGTTGATTTTTCTTTAAAAAAAAAAGTATTAATAAACCCATGGACGGCAGGGCCAGCAATGGGTAGTAGGTGGGGTGGTTGGGGGGGGGGGGGGGGACACAAACATATACTCTGGGTGTCCCTAAACCTCTGTTTCCTGTCATTCACTCCCAGCCTCGATTAGTCAGATTTCTCCATAGCTGATCTTCTTGTTGTACACGTTTCCTGTGGAAGAGAGCATACTGGCAAAACATTGTATTTTGAATTCACAGGATTTGTTTCCTTGAATAGAGTAAAGCACTTTGTTTCTGTGAGGATTCTGTCCCTTTAAGAGCAGCTCAGTCTAGCCTTGCAGAAGAACATGATTTATGATTACATTTCCCTTGCAAGGAGCAGTCTTCACTAGACTCCAGGAGATGCAGACTCTAGCACAGGGTCTGTGTAAATCTGCTAATAAATGATTTTTTTTTCTCCCCCAAGCTCCTCCTGAGCCCATCAAGCACCACATTTGCTTCCATTTTACCTAATTTGGTGAGTTTTTATTGGATTTGTTTGGGCTGACTTTAAACCAAGCACGTTTTTTGTTAAATTCTCTTGCATTTGGATCTGAGTGGCTCAAAGCCCCCAGCCGCAGAATGTTGTGAGTCCAGTCCCAAGTAAACATTGCCAATGTACACAGAAATTCAGATTTGTGCATCTGAATTTGCAACGCGGGTTGCATTCAAACTTTGACATGCATGTTTAACCCAGCTTGATGGACCATTTGCAGCCCAGCTCATGAGGCAGGTCAATCAGTGCTAATTTCAAAACCTTACAGATGCTGGAAGAAGACTGGGAAACCCAGTGACTCACCCCAGCCCACACACAGCATCCCAAGGATTTTCAACCCCGGTTTTCCAGTCCCAAGTCCTGCACTGCATCCACTCGACCACACCAGATCTCACTGCCAGCCAGCCTTATCCCACCTATATATTATTACAATCATCCTACTGCAGAAGCAGACAGAGGCTTTGCTCTACTAGACAGACATTGTGCAGACCCAAACACAGGCTCTGCCTGGGAGAACTCACTGCACTGAGGAATCCAGTTCATGTTTACTGCAGAAAATGAACTATGCCACCAAGGGAGCCTTCTGTATCTTTCCCCCCCCCCCCCTTGATGGAACAGCACATATATCCATCTCCACAGACAGGAGAAGCCCATGGTGATCCCACAGCTGGGATTTAAGACTGAGAATGCAGTGGAATCCTATGGCCATCAAGCATAATAGACCAGAAATGAAGATTTGAAGCCGATACCCAATTTGATCTATTCACAAATACAAAACAGGAATTTCTTTCCATCTTTTCTTGCAGTTTTGAACCTCCATTT
>QEPC01003896.1:1038226-1058380 GCA_003113815.1 Sphenodon punctatus | reverse complement strand
GGGGAAAGAAACAAGCGCTGATTTGCTGTATGTGGGAATGTGCTCAGAGAGGCCTTTAAAAGGGTGATAAAAGAGGTGCTGGCTGATAATGCCTTTCTCTTGAGAGAGCTTGAGGCACTCGGGTTTCAGCGAGTGGGTCTCGCAGCCAGAGAGGAAAGAGCAAGAGACTATGACCAGGATCTCTCGCGAAATGGTGGTTCCAATAGCAAGAGACAGGTATGAGGCAGTACAAGAGAACCTGGCCCTACGTAGAAAGGTGAAGGAGGAGCTAAAGGTTGCCCTTGGGGAGACCTGTGAATCAGGAGACAAGGCTAGGGAGGATACACCTACCTCAGAGTGAGTGAAGCCCTGGGAAAGTAAGCAAAAAAGTTTTATGCTTGCAGGAATATACTTGTTAACCTGTAGGAGTAATCCTGCTGCAAAGGGTCCCAGGGTGGAATAGTCGGCATGGAAGGGTGGGCCGCTATCCCAATCCCCAGAAAAGAGGAACAAGAGGTCTGAGGGCCTGAAGGGTGCCTAGTGGGCCTACGAATTAGTGGGTACAGGGGGGCAATTGAGCCGATACCCTAATGCATCTATTTGTACCTAAAGGGATACGGGGAGGCGATTGAGCTGGTACCTTTGTGTGCCTAGGGATCAAGGTGTAGGCGATTGCGCCGACCACCAGGCGCGAACTGATGCCCTAGGAACAATAGAAACCCAGCAGGGTGTAGGTGATTGAGCCGGCTGGGGAAAAAGTGGCAATAGTGAGTTATGGGTGGTAGGGTACAGGCGGCGGGGCCAACCACCCAAGACAAACAAGAGCCCTGGGAGGGATCAAAATGTGCTTGCTTAGCACATGGCCGGAGTAGTCTGGCTTTGAGGGTCCTAGGGCTGGGAGGATCAAAGGAACGGGTGGGCCGGCCTCCCACCCCAGAAGGGTTGGTGGAGGTAATGTGAGGGACTGTGTAAATCCCTGAGTCTGTAAGTTGGGTGGAGGAAGGTTCCACAACAGGAAAAGTCAATTCCCTGAAGAATGTTGGGTGGAGGTGGCTCCCCAACAATTGTGGTTCAAGCCTGGCAGGGCTACCTAGAATGTACAGGGCTTAAAGCCTTAGACCCGGTGGAAGGGGCCTGACTACACGGGGTGATGTGGAGGTCAGGAGGGTGTTTAAAGCCTGTTTTGGGGTGCTAGACCCTCTTGTGGAAAGCTGCACCCTGCTAGACGGAGAAGCCTGCCTCCTTGAAGGGGGACGGGCGTAGCTGGGAGCAGTCCTGTGCGGCTTCTGCCCATTTAAAGAGGGGGCTGAGGGTGCCAGCTAGTGGTCTGTGCGCAGAAGGCTGGAGAACCAGGGTGGAACCAGGTACTGAGGAGAGGCCGTGCCCGGGAGGGAGCCTCGTGCCTGGGGAAGGCTGGGCCAGAGCCTGGGGCTTTGAGGCCTGGCTAGATGGACAAGGAGGGTTGATATTGTGGTGCTCCTGAACTTGTGAGAGACAGATCTGGTCCCGCAGGGTGGAGGCGACTGAGCCGGCAGCCCCAGGGATTGTGGACACTGAGTCTAATAAAGGACTGTGGACTAATACCCTCTGAGTGAGACTGTTCTGGGTCCTATAAAAGGATATCCCCTTCCTATGGGGGGGATTCAGCCAAGGCTGGGGCCTGAATAGGCGTGGCAGAGGGGTAGAGCTAATTCCCTAGAGACACCCCAGCGCCCCCGTATGGCCCTGGGAAGACACACACACACACTCCCGCTACAGAGTGTGTCCACAGGATGGGTGGACAAGAGACTAGCAGAGTCTCTGGCATAAATGGGGTTATCACCTAGAGGGAGGGGCATGTTGGAGGGGACAGACCCACACTGGAAGGGGCAGGGCAAAGGTCTGTCCCACCCCCTTTCTGTCATAACCCTACTCTTGCAGAGCATGACATCACAACACATCATAGGGGTAGTTCAGATGTTCGGATGGGAAAGTCCCAATAGCCCACCCCCTTAGGGATATAGCTGCCCTCTGTCACCCGCATTCTCCAGGTTAGTCTTGAATGCCCCTGGCTGACCCAGGGAAATCAGGGTTTCCCCCCAGAGCCCTGAGATTCTGGATCAAAACCTGAAGACCCCAAGTTTGACCTGGAGAGGTGACGCATAATTGAGGATGAGGCGATTAGCTGAGCCACCGATGCTAAGCGAGGACATAGCCTCATCCTCTTACTACTTGCTGCCTGGAGGACAGAGCCTGCTGCATGGGAATCTGTCGCACAATTCGTTCTAAGCCTCTGGGGAAAAGCAAGGGCTGAGCCCTCCCTCTCTGGTTGCAAATCCTCTTGTGATGGCAGCTGCAGCCCCTTGGTGCCCGACACGCGAGTCCCCCAGGACCCACACATTCCTCAGTCAGCTTTGCCAAGCTGTGTGGGGAACCTTCTGGCCCCAATTCCTCTGTGGGGCACGGATTCTGGACCACAATCCTGGAGCCCATGTGGAAAGGGAGGCACCCTCTTCTAGCCAAGGGGAGCCTTCTTGGCAGTGCCAACAGAAGCTGAATGGCACATCCCTCCTTTGGGGCAGGGATGGGCCATTCTCCCCAGAGTGCAGACAGGTGAGGGACTGAAAAACCCATGAGATGATGAGTGTCTCACCCAAGCTCACACAGGGAGGCTGTGGCAGAGCACGGAGCTGAGTTGAAATACTGGACGGCCATCCCCTCTCACTGTGCTGGTCACAGGCAGAGCTTAATCGTTTGGGAAAATATTCTTTACAATTAAAACAACTGAAACAAGTATCTGTTGAAATTTTCCATGGGGGGGGAAAGTTGCTACCCATCTTCTCTAATGGGGCAGTCAACCAAGTGAAAAACCCATTAGCCCCCTCTCCTTCTCATTAATCCCCTTAAACACACCCTCTCCTTGCACCCAGCACAAACTCCTTGCCTTCACCTCCAAGGATGATGAGTATCCCACAAATACAGGGATACCCATCAAATACCCAGTACTCGAATCAAACACACACAGAAATCAGGTAACTGGTTTTTGATTGAGCGCCTTGAAATACCAAAATGTCAAAATACAGACACACTGGAATACTTAAAATACTGGTTTTGTCCCAATTTTTTAACTTTTCATCCTGGATTTTTGCAGTTTTGGGGGTTATTCCTGCAGGTTTTCAGTTAATTTGGAGTACTCGGGGTGGGGAAACAGCAACCAAAATGATGGTTTTTTGAGTACTCAAGCAGCATTTGGGTACAGATCTGGACAGAAATACCCGATAGATAATGTGGCATGGGTCCCAACTCAGGGACCTGTTTCAGCTCTTACCTCCAAGGCTTTTCGATTGCCTTACTTCTCCCAGTCTTTCTGCCCTCCTTTCCTGCTGTACTCCTATCCAAGAACTTTGCTCCTCCTCCCCACCCCCCACTGTCCCTGCCCCAGAGTTTCCTGCTTCCCAAACTGTCTACACCCCTTTGCCGAAGCTTCCCTTTGTGCCTTGAGTTCCTTCCACGAACACTTACACTAGTCTGCTCCCTTCCTCCCTCAAATCGAGATGCTGTAGGCATAGGGGGCGATTCAGAAATATTTATAATAAATAAAATAAATCCCTAAAAACCTACCTGTTCTATCATGCTTTCCCTAGCTCCACCTCACTCCCCCCACCCCCTTACATTTCTCACAGATGCTTCCCTCTTACTCTCCTGGATCCCCCCTCCTTCCTCCCCTTGGAACTAAGCTAGGCAGGGTGTGGTGGGATTTCCTTCCCAAATATCCCCTTAGTCCCAGAAGTTCAGAGGTTTCTGCCCCGGCCCAGCAATGACCCCAGTCTGTTCCAGACGGAGGCATTGTATTAAACTGACAAGCTGCTCTAGGACCCCTGGGTCACTCCTCCCTGAGTCCTGGGCTTCTTGCAGCTCCCCCTCTGGAGTTCCCCTCCGTGACTCTCTGCTTCGACCAGGGTCCTGGTTAGGATCCATGGTTCCCTGACTCTTGGCCTCGCTCAGGTGCTCTTAAGGGAGTCTTACACTCCCCAGCTGGCCTGCCCCAGCAACTTGCTCAGCCCTCAGGTATTTAGGGATACCTCCTGTCCCCCCAACCAGCCCATGCCAGCTCTTCAAGACCTCACCAGAGAGAGGCTTTCCTAGCCACTCCATGCTTTAGCCTTGCTTCAGGAGGCTAGTCAGTTTCAGCCTCCCTGTCTTTCCTATGGCTGCTAAGCAGCCTTGTCAATTTCACTTTGGCTGCTCTCCTTCTACTCTGAGCCTGTAGTTCCAGCTCCAAGCCTCTCTCCCCTTTATGAGGCTTCCTCTCAGGCCCTTCACAGCCTGAGGTCTGCCTTCCTTTCCATCCTCTATCCAGGGCACAGATCTTCTTAAATAGCCCGCCCACCAGGCTCACGTCTCTATGCCGGCCATGCCGCTGTCTGTAGCAGTGCCACAATCAGCGCCACTGACAGCCAGCTGTGTTTTCCTCAGGCCCTGCATTAGCGGTGGTGGCACTCCCAGCAAACACCGCAGCCTCCTGGAGCTCGCCAAGGGAACTTGGGACAGGTCAGCCGTGCTCCCTGTCACACGTGGGTATCTGCAGAGCCTCAACTTCATTAATGTATCCCTGTCTCTCCTGATCAGGGGTGTTGCTAGAAGGGGGGCTGACCAGACTAGAGCCCCTGATCTTTTCCCCAGAGACTCTGTAGCTGCAGTGAGAAGGTTGCTACCTAGTAAACAAAGGTTTTTCGAGATGGCTCCAAAAGTTCTCACTTGTGAGAATTCTCACTTGTCACAAGTGATTAATGTTTAGAGCCATCTCCAAGAACCTTGTTTACAAGGTAGCAACCCTCTGAAGTTGAACTGAGTGCTGCCCCGCTCACCCTACACAACGCAGGAGCCGTGGTGTGCAGCAGCAGCACGAGGCAGGCTGGAGTCAGGAGAAGAGAGGTGGCTCCTGGTGCCAGAGCGGGTGGTGTGGTGAAAAGCAACCCAAGCAAGCAAGGTGACTGGTGGTGGTGGTTTTTGTTGATTTCTGTGTTCCAAACCCCCACCCCCGGTGTGATAGGGGCCTGGAGCACGGAAAGTGAATTAAAGCAACTTCTGTTCGTATGTTGGCAGGTTACAAGTTCTTGTAGGTTTGAAATCGCTTTGCCAAGCTTTAAAAAAATGGGCTTCCCTTGTACTGGTGTGATAGTTTGTCCCCCCTGATCATACAGGTTGATCCTGATCCTGCGAACTGCATTGTGCAAGAGACACCCCCTTAATTCAATCCTCTATGGGAGGATCTTGCGGGATCAGAGACGCTGAAGGGAAAGTACTATCAATGCACAGAAAAAAAATCAACTGAAAGATGCATCTCAATCCAATGTTGCTGCCTTGTGCAATTATATTTTTTTTAATCACAGGTCTCTAGCTACTTAGTTTTTCTTAAAGCTCCAGCTTCTGGTCATTATATGAGAATCTCTGCATTACTGTTAACAAAATATAAGATTTTATTTCCTGTGGTTTTAGAAACATCATTCCATTAAAAAATGGCAACTACAAAGAGTTAACCCTTTCTCTTTTTTTTTTTTTTTTTAAACGTGTGATTTTAGGGTGGCCTGACTTAATATTCTGAATGCTTCGGGGTGGCAATGCAGCTTATCCTTAATTACAAGAATTTTAGGGACAGAGAGCTGTGTCCTGTTAACTTTTTAAAAGTTAGCAGTGTCTCCACTGCTTCTAGGTCCCCAATTCGAGCCAAACTTTGTGACGTGCTTTTACCTCCCAGCTGAAGCCAGTGGGAACTGTGAAAAGCTCAGCACCACCACCAAGTCAGGCCTGATGAGTCTGAAGTTAAGCACTCGATTTTGGTGGTTGCTACTGAAAATTAGGATCTGGCAATTGGTGCCTTTCTTTCTCTCTCTCTGAAATGGAGATAGATAGCCCCTCACTGACAAGCTATGAACTGTAGAAGCTTACAGAGTGTTAGTAGCTCCTTGAATGAAAGGCACATACTGTAGTGGTTATTTCTGGGAACAGGATTGGGTCCCCAATGAAATGAAGTAGCAAAGCTCCCAGTAGGTGCAGAGCTCGCCTCTTTGAGCAAAAACGGACAAGCATGTAACTCCGCTTTAACACCACTTTAACATTTCTTAGCCATCCTGCAGGGCTGTATTGGCACCCTATGCAGCCCTGCAACGTGCCTAAGAAATGTTAAAGCAGAGTTAAAGTGCATGGCTGTTGTCACCCTTTGTGCAAATCAGATGAGTGAAGCTAGCAAACACTTGCTATCCCTTCAGTTCTGGTACTAGTTATGAGAGAGACAGAGAGAGACAGTCTGTGTGTGTGAGAATCTGTGTGTGAGAGAGGGTGTGTGTGTGTGTGTAAGTGTTTGTATGTCAGAGTGAGTGTATGTCTATGTATGTGTGTCTGTGTGAGAAGGATTGTGTGTGTTTGTGAGAGATGCTCCCTCTCCTGCCCCATGCCCCCCTCCTCCTCCTCCTCCTCCCTCACATGGTTGTCCCCTCTTGCCACTCTCCCCGTGTCCCTACCTCTCCCCATGAGGCTGTCCTATTGGCTACCTTCAACTGATTATGGGGTGGGGGCAGCATGAATTGATTATAGGGGGCCCAAATGAACTGGTTATATATCTAGAAGAATGTCTCTTTGCATGGCATAATGTGCTTAATAGGCTGTATTTTGGGGGGGTCTTGTGTGTTTGTGGCTTGGCCATTTGGAATTTAGTGCTCTGCACGTGCACTTTATTACTTGCTTTCTGCTTGTGGAATGCTTGTAGTTGGAATTGTGGGAAACACCCATTTGTAAGCCACCATTGAGGGTGCAGTGAGCACAGACAACCTCCATTTCGAGGAAGGGCAAAAGCACCTTTAAAGTTAATTCACATGCATGTGAGCTGGGCAGCACCCTCAGGCCCACTGAGCCAGGCAATCCCCAGGGAAGCCCCTGATCTTTTTAGGAGTTAGCAACGCCCCTGTGCCTGATGTTCCCCTCCTCTCAACCCTGATTTGACCATCTTTGGTTTTAGATGCAGCGCCTGGATAGCGCCAAGAAATTAGGGCTTGGGGGACCAGGAAGGGGTGTGAAAGCCCTTTGGCCCCACTTTCTTCAGAGCAGTCTGGCACTACATCAGCAAGGGGCAGGAGAATCCCTTTGGCTTGCCTCCTTCTGAGTTGGCCCTGCTTCCTTTGAGTCTAAGCCTTGGGGAAGTTGGTATCTCTTCGCTGTAGGATTGACACTGGCATTCCAGGATGGGATGAATTAGGCCCCGTCTCCCCACATCTCATTTCCAAGCATTTTCAAACCCACTGAGAAAAGTGCCATGTTGTTTTGGTACCAGAGCACCGTGCTTGCCTCCAAACGGCTCCACATTAAAAGTCGAGTGTATTTAGTCTCAGGGAAATTAATGACTTCTAAATCCGAAAGGTCTCCCCCGTCTGAAGAGTAGCTTGGCGTCTTGACAGGGCTGTGCCGAAAGAGAGCTAGTCAGATATGACAATTGTCTTGAAATATGGAAGCGCCCAGCCCTCCGTAATATATGGACTGCATTCCCTGTAAAAATTATTTATTAGGAACTTTTAGTTACTGAGTGGCACCGTGATTTACAGCGCTCGGCAGAAGAGCGGCTTTTGCCTCTGGGACTCGGGGTTCCGATGCTGCTTGCGTGGCTGAACTGAAGCATCGCTACCAAGTTAGCAAGGCTGTCTCAGCTCACTCGAGGATAGCCCATAAAACTGTCATAACCGGCTTAAATCAAGGTAACCCCGGCGCTCTGGGGATTCCAGAGGACATCTTCTGACCATATGCTTCCAAAGAGGAACCACGAGAGGGAGGGGAGAGGCGGGGCCAAGAGAATTCGCTCAAGGCCTTGAAGCAATGTGTGAGGTGGATGAACCAACAGGACAACCGTTCCCCAAAATGATGGCTGTGCAACCCTGTTTTGAGACTTAAATAGGATCCCACAACCCCAGACAACAAGAGAGCTGTGCAATGTCTATCAAATAGCAATCGATTCGTGAGCCTGTTTGAGTTCCTCACCAACACAGCTGTAAACTGCAAGACCCTATGGTTCCCAAAGTCATGCTTGTGGGGTGTTGGGCAGATGCTCTGGCTCCGTGCCCCTAGGGAGAACTGTTTGCAAAATGGGACCCCTGGACGACTGTTCTGAATCTATGGTCTCACTTCGAGCTGAACGGAGTAGCCACAAAAATGGTTGTCCTCATCAGATTTCCAGTACCTGCAACATTTGGGTACTAATCAGTACCTAAATTCAATCAATTAGTGCCCGATGTCCCAGAATGTTGACGTCCAGTCCCAGAATATCGACCTCCAGTCCCGATTTTTTGAATTTCCATACCAGTTTTTTGGCTTTCCATCCTGATGTACTAATCAGCAATCAGAAATCTGGTAAATCGGTAATGGAAAGTACTGATTGGGGATGGGGACATTCATCGGGTCCCCGACTGGTGACTGAGTAGCCCGTCGGGAACCCAACACAGTACTCGGAAATGCGGGTATTACCCACGGGTCCTAAATAAGATACCTCTTTCATCTCTAGTTCCAATGTCTGATTGGCTGGTGCAGCTGCCGATTGGCCGCCAGACCTATATGAAATATGAATAGGAAACGGGAAGAGCAAGGTGTCCATGCAACACAATAGTCACCTGGAGCATGAGAGGACTCTGTGCTCCCATGCTAGTTTCCAACCCTAGTTTGGCTACCTGACTACAATTTGGGACCCTATCCTTGGGCGACCTTGGGCTGCGGCCAGACCCCCTGCCCCACAAGCCGCCACACCCCCAGCTCAGAGCTTGTTGAAGCAGGGAACTGAACCCTAGTCTCCAGCTAGCAACCCAAGCACTAGGCCACCTGCCTCTCCACAGCTGAATCTAAACCAGGAGTTCTGGTGATTTAATCTATAATGATGACCAGCATGGGGGGATGAAAGTCAAATAAACCAGTCCAAAATGGTCAATATCAGCCTTTTCCAGGCCGTTCACATTTTGGGGTGGATGCTCCTACTGGGAATATTTCTCAGGGCTCAGCCCCCTCCTCCCCTTCTTCATCTGAACCCTGGCAAGCCCCACCACCCCCAAATTAAACCCTCCTCCTGCTAACAAATTTAACAAATCATTTGTTTTGTTTGCACATTAATTCCACCTCAATACGTGGGTTGCACTACCTCTTGAAAGGGGTGGAGTCAGGGGGTGTGGCTTATTGGAAGTCGGGGATTTCCATTTTCATTGAGCACCTGATAACACTCAATTTCCAGTATCCACATTGGTGCCCAGATACTGTCTGAGCACTCAAGAAACCAAAATTTTGGTTTTACGGTTCTTGCATGTCCAAAATTACCCAACAACACCCCCCCCCCCCCCCCCAAAAAAAATTCAATTTCCACCCCCCCACCCATCAAAATCCAGGACTGGAATTCAAAATAAAGTCCATGACAGGAAGTTGAAAAATTGGAACAAAAACAATATTTCACTATGTCAGTATTTTGCATACCTGATCAGACACCATTTCTAGGACCAAAAGGTCCCCCAAACTTCGTGTCAAATCGGGCACCACAAATTTAGCGAGTGTGGTTATTTTGCGGGTTCCCATTTTAGCTGTAGTCCCTACTATTTCCTCCCCGTAACTGGCCAGGAACGTAGATGTCATATGGGTAGTGAGATGCTCTCCTCAGCTCTTTATCAACTGGAGTGGCTCGCACGACGCTTGCTGACCTCCCCAAGCACCCCTCTGCGCGGCCCTCCATCAAAACCTTCAGCCGAGATCCGGATAAACACTGCGTTCTGCAATTGCTACAGTCCCGTCCTCAAACAATCCTCCGCGAGGCGTCAGCTGCCCCCCCACCCCCGACCGCTCCCCACGGACCCTGCCTAATTGGGCCCTGCTTCCTCGTATCAAGGATCAGAAAATTTAAAGTCACCAGGAGTAAGGCCGTAGATCTGCCAGGGGCTGCCAGCTCTGATGAATTCCCCCTTTAACCGCAGCAATGAGGCTGTAGCCACAATATTTCATAGTGGTTCCCCAGATCCTTCTCCCCTGGCGTCCGTAGTGGGGGGAGCTGGGGCATGAGATGCCATCTCGATACATGTTTAATGACTCTATTCCTGTAAAAGATGCTGATTCATTAATGGCCAAACTAATTAAGAGTTGTAAATTCATCGGCAGGATACTTGGAAGGGCCCAGTTGCCCAGGAACGACGAGGGTGTGTGTGTGGGGGTGTGTGTGTGATCGGGTGAAAGGGAACCAGGATGCCTCTTTCTCTGTAGTTCTAAGCTCTGAACATGCCTGCGTGGAGTGTCGGCACATTTTCCCAGGGGATTTACTTTCAACTTAGTTCTCCGCTAGGTCTGAAATGGTTATTTACTCATTTATTTAAAACATTTATAGCCCACCCATCCTGCCACAGGCAGCTCTGGGCGGCGAACAGCATTTCAAATTATAACATTAAAAACAACTTTAAAATATTACCAAATGGGAGGAATAAAAATATCCCCAAGTACCCCCCACCCTAACCCATTCCCCCCCACCCTACCCCCCGAAAGCCAGGTGGAACACAAAAATATAAAAAATACAAAAAAACAATACAACCTTCAACAGAAGAGAGAATAAAATATTAAAAGCTAAAATATGAGCTCTAGTACACATAGTAGATATAATTTCTAGTCAAGGGCTCTAAAGACCCACAATTAGGTAACAAAAAGTAATCCAAACTAAATTATAGTTAACTTATACTAATATTGGACAAGCTATTTGTCTCCTTTTAATATTGAGGACAGAAGCACAATAGGAAGCCAGATCTCTTGCTCGATAATATTTTAATCAATAGAGTATTTAAACATTCATCCAAAAAATTAACAAAATATTGGGATAGGAATCTTCCCCTAGATTCGGTGTAAGCTGGGTAGTGGCATATAACATGTTCTAAGGAGTCCATCTGGACAAGGGGACAGTGTGGACAAAACCTATGTTCCCTTGGTAGGCTGGAGTATCTCCCGCTAAGGGTGGCCGATGGAAAAACATTGAACCTGAATAGAGACAGAGCATGCCTTTTCCGCCAGTCCAGCCATGTTAATAGATAGTCAGAATTGGATAATTGTGGTCTGATGTTAATATAGAATGGAGCAATCTTTTGCGCATTCAAGGCAGAAAGTTCATTTTGCCTTTTCTGATCCTGGATCCTTTTCTTGGTCAGCAACACAGCACCCTTGAGGCCATAAGGAAGTAAAAACTCCCTGGAGAACCCAAGTTTCATGATTTCCTTTTCTATTGCTAAAACCCAGGGATTACCTCTCCCTGCAATTGCTGTTAAATTAACATGTGTCTGTAGCAAATAAGGAAACCTTCAACCAATATTTTATGATAGCTAATAAGGCTTGAGATTTTAAAGTTCGCGAAGCGGTTTCCATCCTTAATAGCACCTGGGGGATTCCTCTCGGAACTTTCAAGATCGCTCGTAGGAAACTATTCTGAGTTTAGGGCTTTATAGGTGAGCACCAACACCTTAAATTGGGCCCGGAAGACTACAGGAAGCAAGTGCAGAGACCGAAGAACAGGTGTAATATGTTCCCGGTGGCCCAATCCCACCAGGAGACGGGCCGCCGCCACATTCTGCACCAGCTGCAGTCTCCGTACTGTCACCAAGGGTAGCCCCACATAGAGCGCGTTACAGTAGTCAAGCCTAGAGGTGATGAAGACATGGATAACGGTGACCAGGTCAGAGTCCAAAACATACGGCCAAAGCCGACACACCAGATGTAATTGGTGGAAGGCACTCCTTGCCACAACCTCCACCTGAGTATCTAAGCAGAGTTACAAGTCAAGGAGCACCCCCAGACTCTGTACCTGGGGAACCAGCAGAGGGCAGACCCCATCAATGATGGGGGCTGTTGCCCCCGCTGTCTTACCCACCAGCATCACCTCCGTCTTGTCGGGATTCAGCTTCCGTCAGTTTACCCTCATCCAATCCCCCACAACCACAATTTACAACCCATTAACCACCAAAACTGCCGGGCCTTGGTCTGATGAAAAAGAGCGGTAGAGCTCGGTGTCATCAGTATAATGATGACACCGCACGCCGAACCTCCTAACCACCTCGCCAAGCAGCTGCATATACACGTTGAACAGGAGTGGGGACAAAACAGAACCCTGTGGGACTCCACACCAGAGGTCTCGGTGTGATGAAAAATAATCACTGAGTACCACTCGCTGAGTTCTTCCAGCCAGGAAGGAGAAGAACCAGTCAAGAACCGTACGCCCACCCCTGCATGGTCCCGCAAGCGCGTCACCAACATCTCATGATCAACGGTATCAAACGCCGCTGACAGATCTAATAGAATCAACAGGGCCAAATGGCCCTGGTCGAATTCTCGGTGAAGATCGTCAACCAACGCCACAAGCGCAGTCTCAGTGCCATATCCTGGGCGAAACCCCAACTGCGAGGAATCAAGAAAACCAACACAATCCAGATGCTCCTGCAACTGCCAGGCGACCACCCGCTCAATAACCTTCCCTAAAAAGGGACTCCCTTGCCGGTAACTGGCAAGAAAGTCAACGTCAAGCGATGGTTTCTTAAGCAGGGGTCGCACCACTGCCTCTTTAAGGCAGCCCGGTACCCTGCCCTCCCTAAGGGAGGCATTGACCACCCCCGCCAGCAACGGACCCATTGTCTCCCGGCAGGCCTTAACCAGCCATGACCGGCAAGGGTCCAGTTCAGAACAGATGGTTCTGACAGCCCCAAGAACATCCTCTGCATCAGCAGGGGTCACCAACCGAAGCTGATCCTACAAACAAGGACAAGGCAGGGCCTCCATAACCTCCAATTACCCTACTGCAGAAAATGCAGCGTCAAAACCATGGTGAATCCAAGCGATTTTATCTGCAAAATAATCCACAAACAAGTCACAGGAGGCACTAGATGACTCCACTCCAAGGTGGAGGAAGGCCGGACTGACCAGCCCCCGCACCACCCGGAACAGCTCCGCTGGATGGGATTTAGCAGACACTAAGGGCAGCAAAGAACTCTTTCTTTGCTGTCTGCATAGCAACGGCATAGGCTCGTAAACTCGCTCTCTTCCGCAACCTGTCGGCTTGAGTATGTGAACGACACCACTGTCGCTCCAACCACCTTCCCTCCTGCTTCAGCATCCGCAGCCCCTCCGAAAACCAGGGAGGCCTGCTGTGCTGCTGCTTGGGAAGCGGACGCCTAGGAGCTATCCGATCAATAGCTTCTGTCAACAAGACGTTCCACAGCTCGACGAGGCCATCAATGGGACAGCCATCCAGATCAGAGGGTATATCCCCCAAAGCCTCCCAGAACCGCTCCGGTTCCATCTGTTTATGGGTGCAGACCATTCAGATAGCTTCCACACCCCTTGGGGGCAAACGTATGCCAGGAGAGGGGCCTGCAGGAGGTAATAGTCCATCCATGACAAGGGCACAGCTGATATCTCCCCCACCAACGGACCCCCCACCTCAAGGCCAGTGCAAAACACAAGGTTTAAGGTATGTCCCGGCCGGTGTGTCGGGCCGCTGACCCTCTGGGACAGGCCCATGGTTGTCATGGTGGCCATGAACTCACATTCCACACCCCCAAGATTGGCGTCGGTGTCAATGTTGAAGTCCCCCAAGACTATCGTCTTCGGGGATCGCAACACCACTCCCGACACCAGATCTGCTACAGCATGCAGGGAGGCTGCCATACAGGTAGGTGCATGGCATACAAGCAGCACTCCCAAACTGTCCCCTGCCACATCAAACACCAGATGGAGACCCTCAACCCCCATTATGGGTTGCACCGGATACCTCAGAACAGCCCAAGCCTCCCTAAAAATCATGGCTACACCACCACCACCCTGGTCCCTCTGACCGCGGTTAATGCTGCACGGAATACCACGAGGATCTGTAACTGTTGAGTTTACAGTAACGGAACCAGACCAATAATGACCAGTTACCAAGCAGTAACCATCAATGGTTTAGCCGAGTTCTTCTATTATCATATGGTTTGCACCCATCTACTGTGTTGTCTCACTCCATTATTCCATCTGTTCTGTAGTTACTGGCTAGTTCCGTTTGTCCATGCATCCTTTCCTGTTTATCCCCCGAACCGTGGCTTCAAGTAAAACTCCTTTTCCCATTGGGGACCTAGTCCAAATCTGCTGGCTGCAGCTTTGCTGTTGGGCCGGAAGTAAATTGAAAATGTTGGAACACAGAAAAACGGCATAGAACTGAAACAAGTGCCCACGGAAATGGGTACACGTGTTGAATTTCCAGTGTCTTGAATCGACCCCAAAATTTTGTATACTAAAATGCCGGCAGTCTCTGTGTGTACCAGGTGTCTGGCAGCTGTGGGGGATTGGATGAGGGTGAGCCGACTGAAGCTAAATCCTGACAAGACGGAAGGGATGCTAGTGGGGAGGGCGGTGGGGTTCATTCCTCGCTGGTTTCCCAGGTTCGTAGTCTGGAAGTGCTCCTTGATCCACAGTTCCATCTGGATCTTCAGGTGGGGGCTGTGCATTTCACCAATTACATCTGGTGCAACAGCTTCGGCTGTATGTCGGATTCTGACCTGGCCACCATCATCCATGCCTTCATCGCCTCAAGACTGGACTATTGCAATGTGCTCTACGTGGGGCTACCCTTGGGACAGCTTGGAGACTACAGCTGGTGCAGAATGCGGCACGCAGCGACGGTCCACCTCCTTACGGGGACAGGTCGTTGTGAGCACATTACACCGGTGCTCCGTGCGCTGACTGCCTATAGTCTTCCATGCCCGATTCAAGGTGTTGGTACTTACCTACAAAGCTGTTGGTCCGCCTGTCTGTGAGATTGCCTCACTCTCTGTGCCCTGGATTGACCCCTGCGGTTTGCCAGGAGCACCCTTCTTGATGTCCCCCAGGTGGTACGGGGGACTACGATGGAGAGGGCATTCTTGGTGGCTGCACCTAGGCTGTGGAATTCCCTCCCGGCAGAGGCCCGCGTGGCCCCGAACCTTACCTTGTTTAAACATCCGTGCAAGACCTGACTGTTCCACCAGGCTTTTGGTGAGGGAGATGGGTGAAGGCTGGGTGCGGTGTGGGTTAGGGAGATAGGGTTTCTTTTCTGTATTTTATGCCATCCCCTCTGGTTTGTTTTATAAATTCTATATATGTTATTTTTTTATGGTTATTTTTAGTGTTATATTTTAATGTTATATTTGTAAGCCACCTTGAGCTACGCAAGCAGGAGAGATGGGATAAAAATAATGGAAATAAAGAAATGAATAATTGGCACCCAAGTAGAACCCAATTAGGGCACCCCATGCCGCAGAATATCAATTTACAGTCCCAGAATATCGACTTAGGGTACTGATTTTTTTTGTTTCCTCCACCCCCTTTTTCCATTTTCCATCCTAATTTGTTGATTGCTCATAGGAAAATTGGTAAATCGGTAATGGAAATTACCGTTTTTGGGGGGTATCCAGGTACCTGATCAAGTAGCCCATCGGGCACCCAACAAGGCACTCAAAAATGCAAGTATTACCCACAGGTACTAAATTAGGTGCCCATTTCAACTCTTGTTATGGGATAAATCAGTTATGCAGTCACAGTAAAGTGGTACTATTTCGGTTAATTGGTTAACAGTTCTTCTGGCATGCTAACAGATTGGTTAGCTCATTAGTTATCTGGAGTTTTGGTTATTAACCACAGGCCCAGAATTAACTATCCATTTCAACCTTATTCTCTGTCCCCAGTTTATTTCTATTTCCACTCTTCGAAAATTACAGCAAACAACAGTGGTGAGGCCAAATTCTAACCAGAGGTCAAACAGGGTGAGTCGACCGCATGGGCACCAGACCAGGAAGCAAGATCTAAGGTTAATCAAGGTCAGTTCCAGAGCTATTGGATAAGTGCAGGCAGTATGCGGTTGTCACATCAGGTCAAGAGTTAGAAGAGTCATCCAAGGTCACTGGTCACATGGTTGGCCAATCATCCATCTAGTTGTTTACAGAAACATCCTAGATGTCTCTTGACTATGTATAAGGGCTTTGGGCCAATCAAGAACTAGGCCAAGTCCAGCAGTTGGACACCTAGATTCCTGCTAGACGGTCCTTTATACCACCAAGCAGCCAATTAGGTGAGCCTCCTGTAGCCCTCATTACCAGCCCAGCAGCCAGGGCAATGCAGTGGTGCTGTCCATGGCCGAGCGGCCACACAAATGCCAGGTCAAGAAAGTTGGTCAAATCTGAACCGCAGGCCAGCCTGCATCAGAAATATCGGGGTGTGCATCCACAACATTTTCTATTTGTTATGAAAATGAATGGAGGCCCATTTGTGTTTGTAACTAATGTTATGAAAATGGATGCATATAAGCACATGTTTACTTCATTTTTGTTTTTTAAATAAATAAATAAATAAAATAAAAATTAAAAAACCAACTGCGCATGCGCAATTGCCGCCGGGGCCATTCTGCGCCTGCGCCCCTTTTTCAAAATAGCACCAGCACTGCCCTTGCCATTGACACCCATGCAGAGAATAGCCCCAGCAGCCATCTGCGCATGCGCTGTGATTTTTTAAAAAAACCTTTATTTATACAAATAAAAAAATTATTTTAAAAAATTGTTGTTTTTTTAAAAAAACGACTGTGCATACACAAAATGGCCACCAGACCATTCTGTGTGGGCATGCCCTTTTCCAAAATGGCATCAACGCTGACCGTGCCATTTTGAGAATGGGCTGCACATGCGCAGAACAACCCAGTGGCCATTTTGTGCACGTAGTTATATTTGCATGAATTATTCATTTCAACCCTAGTCCCTGGAGGAAGTCTGCTCTCCGCACCACCAAAATCACTTGGTTGACAGAAAAGCTTTTATTAGCCTCATTGTCATTCTGTGTGCCACTCCCCCACTGCATCCTACAGGTCTCCAGCCCAGCCCAATGGAATCCAACTGCAAGTGCTAAGACTGGATCAAGTCAAGTCTAAGGGCATTTTCAGACAAGACACTCTCCGCCCACCACCCACTCACCCACTATACATGTTGCAGGGCTGCAGTGTTGCCCTATGGGTGACCTATAATATGTATATTATTATTATTATTATTTTATTGTTTTATCCCCACACCCTCCTGGTGGTCATATGGCAGCTCGGGGTGACTCACAATAAAAAATGCAAAAAAATATACAATATAAAAAATATATCCAACATAATATATAAAATTACATAAAAACTCAGTAAAAAGCACAGAAATAAAAACCCTCCCTACAACCCTCCCTTCCACCGTTACCCGTCTCCCTCACCAAAGGCCTGGTGGAACAGCCAGGTTTTACACTGTTTTTGGAAAGAGGGGAGGTCTGGAGCCAGGCGGAATTCCCTCTGTTGGGAGGGAATTCCATAGCCTAGGTGCGGCCACCGCGAATACCTTTCCCATCGTCGCCACCCAGGACACCTGGTGGACCTCGAGTTGGGTGCCCCTGGTCAACCACAGGGGCCGCACCGAGGCATGAGGCGGTCCCACAGGTAGGCAGGGCCCAGGCCATGTAGGGCTTTATAGGTCAAAACCAACACCTTGAATTGGGCCCGGAAGACAATAGGCAACCAGTGCAGAGAACGGACTACTGGTGTGATGTGCTCCCATAAGGCGATGGGCCACTGCATTCTGCACCAGCTGCAGCCTCCAGACTGTCACCATGGGCAATCCCACTCAGAGCACGTTGCAGTAGTCCAGTCTAGAGGTGATGAAGGCATGGATGACTGTGGTCAGGTCAGAGTCCAAGACATATGGGGTGAAAACAGACATGACGCTAACCACCCTTTAACCACCCTTGGTGGTCATTTATGCATGTTTCAGGGCTGCATAGGGCACCAATACAGCCCTGCAACATGCATAAATAACTACCAAGGGTGGTTAAAGGGTGGTTAGCGTCATGTCTGTTTTCACCCAAGACCGAAGCCGTCACACCACCTGTAACTGGCGAAAGGCGCTCTTCGCCACAGCCGTCACCTAGAGATCCAGGTGGAGCTGCGAATTGAGGAGCACCCCCAGACTATGGACCTGAGTAACCAAAGGGGGACGAACCCCATCAATGATGGGGGCCACCATTCCTTCAGCCCCACCCACCAGCATCACCTCTATCTTGTCGGGATTCAACTTCAGACGGCTTACCCTCATCCAGTCCCCCACAATCGCCAGACACCTGGTAAGCACCGAGACTGCCAGGCCTGGGTCAGCTGAAAAAGAGAGGTAGAGTTGTGTGTCATCGGTGTACTGGTGACAGCAACGTACACTGAACCCTCTCATGACCTCGCCCAAAGGTTGCATGTACACGTTGAACAGGAGAGGGGACAGAATAGAACCTTGCGGGACTCCACACGTGAGGTCCCAGGGAGATGATGAACTCTCCCCAAGCACCACCCACTGAGCTCTCCCAGCCAGGAAGGAGCGGAACCATTCAAGAACAATTCTGTCTACCCCAGCATGGTCCTGCAGACGAGTCACCAACGTCTCATGGTTAACAGTATCAAACACTGCTGACAGATCTAATAAAATCAAAAGAGACTATCTGCCCTGGTCTAATTCATGGCACAGGTCGTCGACCAAGGCCACAAGAGCAGTCTCAGTCCCCAAACGCAGGGCAAAAGCCACACTGTGAGGGATCAAGGAAACTGACACGATCCAGATGCCCCTGAAGCTGCCAAGTCACAACCTGCTCAATAACCTTCCCTAAAAAGGGAAGGTTAAAGATTGGCTGATGGCTGGCGAGGGAGTCCATGTCAAGCGATGTTTTTTTGAGCAGAGGCTGCACCACCGCCTCTTTAAGGCGGCCTGGCACCCTGCCCTCCCTACGGGAGGCATTGACAGCCCCTGCCAGCAACGGCCCTAATGTCTCATGGCTGGCCATAACCAGCCAGGATGGGCATGGATCTAATTCACAACAGGTGGCTCTAATAGCCCCATGGACATGTGCTGCATCAGTGGACGACACCCACTGAAACTGATCCCATAAAACCGGACAAGGCAGGGCTTCCATCACCTCTGGTTCTCCCATTGCTACAAGTGCGGCATCAAAGTAGTCGTGAATCCGGGTGATTTTATCCACGAAAAAGTTGACAAACATGTCACAGTGAGCACTGGAAGATTCCAGTTCCAGGTGGAGGGAGGCCAGCCTCTGCACCAACCGTGAAAGCTCAGCTGGACATGATTTCACAGATGCTATGAGAGTAGCAAAGAAGGTCCGCACAGCCACAGCATAGGTTCTTAAACTAACTCTATGCTGCAACTGGTCGACTTCCGTATGAGTGTGGCGCCACCATCACTCCAACTGTCACCCTTCCAGCTTCATCCACCACAGGTCCTCTGTAAACCAGGGAGACCTGCGTTATCGGCATTCAGGGAGCGGACGCCTAGGAGCCCTTTGGTCAGTGGCCTCAGTCAGCAAGGTGTTCAAAAAGCTATGAGGTCATAAAGTGAACAGTCATTAAGATTGCAGGGTATCTCCCCAAGAGCATTCCGGAATCTTTCTGGTTCCATAGGTCTCTGGGGATGAACTGACCAAACCGATTCAGCACCTCTTTGGGGGCAAACATGCGCCAGGAGACCAGCCTGGAGGAGGTAATGATCTGTCCATGACAAGGGCACAGCTAACACCTCCCGTACCAATGGATCCCCCACCTCAAGACCAGTGCAAAATATCAGGGGTCGGGACCACAACGTGTGCCAGACCGACAACCCTCTGAGACAGTCCCATGGTTGTGATGGCAGCCATGAACTCACGCTCAGCTCCCCCAAGTATACTTAAAAATAACATCTACACCGCCTTTCCCCTGCCCCTCCGGCTGGGGCTGATGCTGTACAGAGTAACCGGCTGGAACAAGGTCAGCCAACATTGGTCCCGACTTGGTGTCCAGCCAAGTCTCCGTAATGCACACGAGGGTGACTGCCTGGTTCAGGAATGATTCCCGGACTGTTGTTGACTTATTTGCCACCAATCTCACGTTAAACAGCATCAGCCCCAAGCCAGGGGCCCTCCCATTCTTGACCACCTTGCCCAGGGGGCAGGGGCGGATTGGCCATTGAACCCACCGGGAGGATTCCCGGTGGGCCGGGCTGGGCTGGAGGGTCGGTCCCGCTGTGACTGTCTTTTAAAAATATATATATTTCTTTTTTTAAAAAAAAAATAGTTGGTCCCGACCTCTGTCGGGCCGGGGGGGGGGGGGAG
>QEPC01003896.1:1019155-1038126 GCA_003113815.1 Sphenodon punctatus | reverse complement strand
GAGTGATTTGGGGAGCCAGAGCACTGAAATGAGGGTCAGTACCCCCACCAGTGGCAGTCTCCCCCCTGCCAGCCCCCCATAACCTCCCACTCACCCCTGCCAGGCTGCTGAGGATCTGAGTCTGGGGACTCAGCTGTGCTAGGCCCCAAATCTGGTGCACTCTGCCCGTCCCAAGCCACGCCCCCTTGGCCCATTCCCGGCCCGCCGGTGGCTTTGCCGCTGGCGCAGGGCCACTAAGACTATATTTTCCCGGGCCACTTTGGATCTGAGTCTGGGGACTCAGCTGTGCTAGGCCCCAAATCTGGTGCACTCTGCCCGTCCCAAGCCACGCCCCCTTGGCCCATTCCCGGCCCGCCGGTGGCTTTGCCGCTGGCGCAGGGCCACTAAGACTATATTTTCCCAGGCCACTTTGATTTCCCAATCCGCCCCTGCCAGGGGGGCAGTGAAAGGGACCTGCACCTAAACACCTGTCCTTTCTCACAGATTTAACCAGCCTCCCAGAGGGACCATAGTTATCCCGGCCCATCACAACCCTAGTGCCTGTGGGTCCCCCCCTGGCCCGACCCCCCCCTCCCAGGTGGCTGTCCTGCCCGGTTGGCAAGGGAAACCCACCCCACCCCCAACCTCACCCCCCTCTCATGGGGGAACAAAATATACCCATGGCCCTGACTCTTCTGCGCTACCGATTTGCGCAGAATCCTGCCCTAGGCAGAATTAGCGCAGAAACTGGGGAAATCCCCACGAGATTTCCTTTCCCTGCTGGTGAGCCAATCCGGGACCTGCTTTATTCAGGCCACAAGCCAATCAGGGGCTTGTGCAGCCTTTATAAAGCAGGTCCCTCCCACTTTATTTATTTATTTTTATTTATTTATTTATTTATAAATATTTGTTAGCCGCCCCCCTCATGCCTACGGCATCTTGGGGCGGCTTACAGCATAAAAACACACAATAAAATTAATTAAAACAATGTTTTAAAAATACAATCCCCAAGGTATGAGGGGCCCAGACCAAGCCACTTCGCTGAGAGACATGATCGCCAGCCACCGAGGGACACGATCGCCGCCACTGCCTTCACTCTCCAGCTGCAGGGATCTTTGCTGAGGGACCCGGCCGCCACCGCTCTCCAGCCGCAGGGATCTTCACCGAGGAACCCGGCCGTCGACGCTCTCCAGCCACAGGGATCTTCGCTGAGGGACCCGGCCGCCGCTGCCACTCTAGCCACTACAGGGATCTTCGCCTCCGCCTGCTCCAGCCGTAAGGTAAGCAGGTGGTGGTGGTGGTGGAGTTGTCCTGGGTGGGGTGTTCCTGCTGTGCCCTCTGCTTTGCCATGTGTTGGGGGGGGGTTCCCGCTGTGCCCTCTGCTTTGCCATGTGTTGGGGGGCGTATTCCCGCTGTGCCCTCTGCTTTGCCATGTGTTGGGGGGCGTGTTCCCGCTGTGCCCTCTGCTTTGCCATGTGTTTGGGGGGTGGGTTCCCGCTGTGCAGAATTTTCAATTTTGGGTTGCAGAATTTGGGGGGGAAATTTGCAGAAGAATCGGGGCCCTGAATATACCCCTACCAGTAGAGTCAGACCCCTTCCTCTCACTGGGGAGGAAGGACTCCTCCCCCCTCTCACTGGGGAGGGAGACATTACCTATACCCTTTTAAACCCAACAACAACCACCCCCCACCCTAACCCAGTCATCATCTTCTCTCATCAGGAGACCCCATACAATTCTGGCCTATTACAATAGAACCCAGATGCCCTATTACTTCACCCCTCGGCCTCAATTAAAATAACCAAACCCACCCACCCCCAGCCCTGCCTAAGGGTCATGCCTAAGGATGCTTTGGTGTGACCCTTAGGCGTGTGGCCTGTGGCGGCGCCAGGCCAGATGCCACTTTTAGCCCCCTCACCGGAAGTCCTCCCTGGGGAGGGCCCCTGACCCCACCCCCTCACCTTCTGCAAGGGAGGGGGGAAAGATGGAGTCCAGGGGGGTCAGGGGTCTCTTCCCCTACCTGGCTCCCAGCCCCCGAGCAGCGGGCAGCGGGTAGCAGCTGGTGAGCGGTATAGTGGGTGGGAGGTGGGTGGGGAGTGTCTTGTCTGAAAATGTCCTAAGTTTCATCATCTGGGCTGTCCCAGCTAAGCTCTCATAAGAGCCAAGAACGTTCCCGTCCTTGCAGAGTGCTACTGGGTTGAAACCATGCCTGGGTCAGGCTTCGAAAGAACTTGGGCTCAGGCTGAGCTCACTGGGCTTGATCAATGGGGTCTTGTGCCCCTTGGGGTGTTTGAGATCGAACACGTAGCCCTTTGATTAGCTTAGATTGCCCTCTCTACCCTAGGGCCAAGGACACACCTCCTAGAAGTACCATGTTGATACTGTAGAGGGCACTGTTGCATGGGAACTCCAGCCAGTCTATGTAATGGTTTTCTCCCTCCTGGTTTGAGGGGTGCAGTGGGAGGCATCTGGCTGCCCCGTTGCATTTCCCCCAATCATCCACAAGGCGCATTTGTCACTGGGCAGCTGGTCCTGGCCACCAGGAATGGGCTAATCTATCTGCCAGTGTCTCTACACCCGCTGCCTTCCCCCATTTGACTCCATTCATTTCGCGTGCTTGGCTGGAGCTCGGCCTTCTGGTGCCGCGGTCTCACTCCAGCCAGAATTGTGCACACTAATTGGGAATGATGACTGTTTTGCTCAGGGATAGGTGATGCTGTGTGCACAGTGGAGGGCTCCAGCAGAGATAAGAGACCCAGCAACCACAGAGACATTAGGCAGGCTAATTCACACACACCTGAGCCTCAATTTCCCCACCTGTAAACTATACTCGCCTACCACAGAACCTTGGTTTAATGAAGAAACAGAGACCCTTCTCCCCCCTCAAATTGAAGGCCCCAACAGCTTTCTTTCCTCTTTCCTCATGCTGGTCAAAATTTCCAGATCCATATTTTCCTTTTGAGAATCATAAATTCCATTAACCTGCGGAACTCATTGCCAGAGAAAGTTGCAAAGGCCCATAATGTAACAGGTGTCAAAAAGGGACTGGATAAGTTCTTAGAGGAGAGGTCCGTACATTTCCTCTATACGATGAAAAGCTCAGTGGGTTAGGGTTCTTCAGCTTGGAGAAGAGATGAGTGAGAGGGGATAGAAGTTTACAAGATCGTGAAAGGTGTGGAACAGGTAAATAGGAAGCTGCTGTTTACCTTTTCTAAAAGAATGAAATTAACAGGCAACTGATTTAAGTGATTTAAGAAATACTTTTTCATCCAACGTAAGATAAATCTATGGAACTCATTGGCAGAGGATTTTATGCAAGCCAGTAGCGTAACTGACTTTAAAAAAGGATTGGATGCATTTTTAGAGACTAGGTCCATAAAGAGCTGCTAGGTGGGTGGGTCAAGAGAATGAGACCCTTGGTTATCGGGAGCTGGGGGAGGATGGCAGGAAATTGATTACCCCTACCGTAACTTGCTGAATGTTCCCCTGAGGCAACCGAGGCTGGCCACTCTTGGAGACAGGATGCTGGGCTGGATGGACCCTTGGTCTGAGTCAGTAATGACACTTTTTATGTTCTTGTCAGGATGGATATAAGACCTCTGACTGTTGAAGGTTGGGAGCGAACAGCAGAGAATGGATCACTCCATTATGACCTGTTGGGTATTTCTCTGACGTGACCAAGAGTGGCCATGTTAGAGACAGGATGCTGGGCTCGCTGAACCATTGGTTTGATCCAGCATGGCACTGCTTGTGTTCTTAGTTACATCCTCATGTGTCCATTTTTCTATTCTAGGCAAAACTTTGCCATCTCTTTGAGACTTTTCTCAGAATTTTTCTGCCATACAGTTCTTACCATTTGGAAATCTCCCCTGATATTTAACCAAAATTGACCTTCCTGTAATTTGAGCCCGTTGTTTCTAGCCCTGCCTGCCGTAGCCAATGCCATGCAGAATGGTTTCTTGCCATCTTTTTGGTGGCAGCCCCTTAGACATTTGAAGCTGGCTAACCTGTCTCCCCTTAGTCTTCTCTTTCTTAGACTAAACATACCCAATGTCTTCGACCTTTTCTCGTAAGGCTTGCTTTCCAAACCTTTTATCATCTTTGTGGCCGTTGTCTGAACCCGCTCCACTTTGTTGATGTCCTCCTTAACCTGCGGTGCCCAGGACTGGCTATGATAGTCCAGGTGAGGTCTGACCCATGCCAAATAGAATGGATTTATTACTTTGGCTGACCTGGGAGCAAGGCTTCTCTTAATGCAGCCTAAAACTGCATTAGCCTTTTTTGCAGCTGCATCCCATTGCTGGCTCATGTCCAGCATATGTTCAACCCCAAACCCTAGATCATTGTTTTATATGCTGCTGCCAAGCCGGGGATCTCTCCATCTTAGATTTCTGCATGCAGATTTTCTTCCCCAAATGTAGAACTTTACATTGATCTCGATTGAATTTCATTTTGTTAATTTCAGCCCAGATTTCCAGCCTATCGAGGTTTCCTTGAATCCTAATTCTATTTTCCATGGGTTTAGCTACCCCCCCCAGTTTTGTGTCATCTGCAAACCTGATAAGGATTGGGATAATGGGGGGGATTTTATATTATGAATTATTATGGTTACTTTGTTTTTATTTGGGTTAAGCCACCCTGAGCCGCCTGTGGTTGGAGCGGGCGGGGTATAAGAATTTTAAACAAACAAATAAATAAATAATAAGTATCCCTCCACCAAGCCTCAAAATCTCGGGCCCCGGCCCCTTGGACTGTAGCAAGGGCCACCACTGCCCCCAAACAGTGGTTCCTTCCATGCCCCCCACTCCCTTCCTGCTTAGGAAGGTAAAAGGGCTCAGCTCCCCCAAGGTAGGGCCTTGTTTACCGTTTCCTTCCGTCCCCAAACCTGAATGCAGAGAGCCGGGGGGCGGGGCAGGGGGCGGGGCGCAGGCAGTCCCCAGCTGTTCAGCATTTGGGACTGGAGAAGGGGCCGTCCTGCAAGCCATTAGCCGCCAGAGGACACGGCGCCCTCAGCGCCTTTCCAGTGGCAAATCCTATGTTAAATTTAATTTAAAAGCCATCTTCGCCTTAAATTTCAAAATAAACCTTCTCTACAATAATAATGATAAAGCAGGAAGCCAGCCCGCCGGACAGCAGAGATTTTTCTTGTTGACACCAAGTTTCCGATTAAACGCAGGCAAACATAAATCCTTCTTCATAATTGCGGCGCTTGGGCGCAGTTGCATGCCTTAGCAAAATGGATTTCTCATTCCCCCCCCCCTTCCTCCTGTTACTCCCCCTCCACAACCTGCCCTTTCCTTAGCCCTGACGGAGACCCTCCAAAAGACCAAAGGGAAATATGCTAAACCAACACGTTTTCCAAAGACCTAGCTGTTCTGCCAGCTTTCCCTCCCAAGCTTGATAGGGAACAGAGCTCCTAAGCAGAGCTGAATCCGGGTTGCTGAGGGAAACAGGCATATCCGACGAATTCACAGTACCCCATTCAACTCAGAAATTCCAGGTATCCGAAAAGGTGTCCGACCGGTTATTCAGAATACAGACATACCAAAATATCAATTTTGTCCTGGATTTCTGAAAACTCTTCGGGCAGTAATTTGGGATAATCAAAAAACGAAACCTGCAAATTTGGGGGTGGGGGCGTGATTGAGCCATATTCGGGTACCAATTCAGAAATTCAGTAATTGCCCACAGATACCAAACCAGGTACCTGTTTCTTTCCTTAGCCTTCTGGGGATGCCATCAAGGAGTCCATACTCTTTATCACTTATCTAGCGCTTTCAGTATTCAAAGTGCTTTATGATCCTTATCTAGTTCCCCCTCCCAACAGCCCTGTGAGGTAAGTCATTATTTTTCCCATTTTACAGATCGGGGAACTGAGAGTGACTTGCCCAAGACCAGAGGGAATTTGAATCTTCAGCTCCCAGGTGCAAGGCCAACACAGTTTAGCCACTAGGTTGCAGAGCAGACGAAATAAGCAATCTTGCAAGTGATGCAGACGAGAGGTATGGGACCTTCGTTGGACTGAATGGATCCTATTGTTTTACCTGACCCCCACCTTGGGCACCGGCTGGGCTGGGTAGGGCTCCCCCCAACCTGTTCTAGAAAGCTGGGGCCCATTAGAAAGGGCTGGCATCTCCCATCTTGTAAGGCATTGCGATGTCATGACAAAGGGGTGGGACGGGATCTTTGCCACCCCCCATGCTAAGGTAGCCCCGCCCCTCAGAACTTTGTGACATCACAGAGTTCCATTGGGGGCAGGGCTGACCTAGAACGTGGGGTCTCCACCCTGTTCCAAGCTCCCCTGCCCGTAAAGCCTCACCCAGACTATATGCCCGCCGCCACCCCACCCCTCGAGGCCTCTAACCCAGCCCCCCACGCCAGTCTGTTCATGTAGTGTTACTATGGGAAGCCAGCAGGATGGAGGTCTGTCCCCTGTGCTCCTCACCACATCACATTTTGTTTGGGGTCTGGGAAAGGTGATGGGGGGAGGCTGGGGGCGGGGATTTGAGGCACAGCAAGCAATCTGTAGGGAGATCCGTGGGTCAGGGGATCAGATCTCAGACAGAGCAAGTGGAGATTTATTGTTTCTGGGACCCAAATTCCAGAAGGAAGCAGGGAACTAAAGCAAAGGAAGAAGGCAGCTCCCCCCCACCCTATACAAACCCCACATGGCTGTGCTCCGTTATCTCCCCACCCTGCTGCAGCAGCATGCCCAGGAAAGGTGCAGGGGGGCTCTGAGCCGCCATCTCCACCACACCCCCAAGCATGTCTGTCCCCCTGCCGTCCCCAGCGAGGCCAGGGGGAAGAGAGATGGGTGTCCCCGGTTGCCACAGCAACAGCGCCTAGCCCCACGCAAGGGACAAACAGTCGTTCTCAAGGATGCCATGTCATCCCTCCTCCCCGACCATTGTCAGGGAGCCAGAGGCAGGGGCCTTTTGTGGCATTGGTTTTCCCAGCAGCCCTTGCTGAATTGAGACGAGTTCATGAACTTTCCCAGTGGCTGGAGAAACAAACACATATTTGACCTTCGACCTGAGGAGGACGTTTTGGCAGCTTCTCTCCCCCCCCCCCCCCCCCCCCCCACTCCCGTCACACCCCCAACTCCCCAAATCAGGCAAACAACAATGGGTTGATTTTCACTCTTGCCAACCCAATAACAGTCCCAAACCCAGGCTCTGAACTCCTTGCAATGAACCTGAGATGGGCGCCCCCCTAGTTCTTTGTCTAAAGGCCCCAGCGGCCGATCCCATTGGTGGTTTTCTTTGACATTTACTGGATTACTTTGTGTCCCCCCCCCTCCCCTTTCACTCTTTATAATTGAGCCCAGTGGGTGCTGGGAAGTGGCTCTCCCTCCTACATTAATAAGTGGATGCTTTTCTCGGTCTGCTAGCACACAAGCCCCCCAGCTAGGATAGAAGCACAGATGGGGATGGGGCAGACTGCATTTCAGGGGGGGTAATTCTCTTTGCCTTCAGAACTTGCGTAAAAATGCGTTCTCAATCAAGCCTTCTTTATAAAAAAATGAAGTTTATTTTTCTTAATTGTTTCCTCACTTATGTTCTACAGTGCTCCTGTGTTCTGGACTAAGGGACGTTCCCTAAAGTGGTAAGATTATTTATTCTTTTTATATGATTTGTATCTTTATATGTTTTATAGTGCCAGCAATGTGCCCCCACCGTGCAGCCGTGATAAGAGACGGCTCCCTGCTCCAAACGGCTTAGCATCCAGAATGGATGACCGATTGGGGATGCAACATCAGGGCATGTCAGCAAAAGCACGTGTGCCTGAAACTTCTGAACCTCGTGACCTGCCTCTCCCTTGTCTCGTAAACTGTAAGCTCCTTGGGGCATAATGAATGATTGTTCAGTGATTGGGAGGGAACTCAGAGGAAAGTTCTTATGGTCCACCCCTTCTCCGACATGGCCGCTCCCAGTTCTCAGTTACCAGGGGCACCCGTGGCTGGCTTGGAGAAAGTGGGGGGTTCTCTATCGATCTGTGCTGTGATAACTTTTGGAAACAGCATCAGATCCATTCCAGAAGGGAATTCAAAAATTCACATTTGACATTCCAAGAATTAGCATCGCAAACAGGATTTGGTGCATTTGTGTCGTTTTGTTGGCAGACTCCAGACCTGCTGCTTGTTTGTGTAATTTGGATTCCATGGTCACAGAATTTAGAGCAACGGTGGGGGAGCCTCGGGCCCGAGGACCAAATGCGGTCAACGGCTAGTTTTTATGTGACTCCTTTCCAGTGCCTGGATCTGGCCCCTGGACACGGTTTCTGCCCCCCAAGCATTGGAAGTCTGAGCTCAGGGGAAGGGAGCAGAGATTAGGGTATGCACATAAGGAGAGGGGATGGATCCATGAACTGGACCCCCCTCCCCCTTGAAGCTTGTACTAATTTTCAAAGTGGCCCCCATGAAGGAAAAGGTTTGCCAGCCCTGATTTTAGAGTGGGTGAGACTAGAATCCCCAGAGCTCTGGGAGAGTAAGTCAGCAGCGTGCTGCTCTCCACAACACACACACACAGACACACAGACACACACAGACACACACACAGACAGAGAGGACCAGGGGTGCAAGCTGAAGCCTGAGGATGCCAGAGCAGCATTATTATGGGTCTGAGCTGCCAGCAACTTCTTGGGCAGTTGGCAGAGCCCTCACAAGAGCGCGCCCCCCAGCCAACCTCAAAGGCTGCGACAGGACATAGCGGAAGAGGCGGGTCTTTCAGATCCCTGGGGCCCAAGCTGTTTAGGGCTTTATAGGTTAAAACCAGCACCTTGAATCGTGCCCAGTAAGCTACGGGCAGCCGGTGCAGACTCGGGAGCAGCGGTGTAATATGCCACTGGCGACCCATCCCAGCCGCTGCATTCTGCACCACCTGCAGCTTCCAAACAGTCTTCAAGGGCAGCCCCATGCGGAGCGCATTGCAGTAGTCTAACCTCGAGGTTACAAAGGCGAGTCTCTCCCATGCTCCAAAAGGCAGCTGCCTAAATGTCCCTCCTCCCCAAAGGGTTTGTAAGGACATTTTCCCGCTGCGAGGGGATTGGTCCCTGCCTCAGCCACGCAGCAGCATGGCGGCTGCCTGAGCTGGGTTGCAGGCTGGACGTACCAGGCCTGGCAGGAAGCAGGGAGCTGGGCCAGCAGCAGGGTTATCAGCTCTGTGCACCGTAATCTCACCGAGCCGAAATGCTGGATTGATGGAGCAGGCGTCTGGAGGCCAGGGGGTTCTCTTTATCAGCAGTGGTCACAGAGCCCCTCCAGCAGCGTGGTAGTTCGGTGCCTGCTGCCAGGGCTGGGAGAGGGCCCGGCAAATGCTCAGCCCCCCCAACCTGGCTCGCACTCTGCTCCCTGCTATCAGCTCATCGGCCCGGCCTGACAGGCTAGGAGTAATGGATGCTGGCAACTAAAGATGCAGGCAAATGGGCCCCTTATCAGCCCTCCGAAATGTTACCTGTAAATATTGCCATGAGAGCCCGGCACGGACTGCAGCCTGGCTCGTTTGCTGTGAAATGTTCACTCTTATTTACAGAGCAACCAGGGAGGAGAAAGCAAAAAGCAGGGGTAGGGGGCAGCTGCTGCCATCTGAGGAAAGAGGGTTTCCCTGGTGGGCTAGCAGGGGCGCTCGGAGCCAGGACTCCTGGGTTCTCTGGGAGGGGAGGGGGGGGCTAGTGGGTTAGAACAGGAGGGCTGGGAGCCTGGACTCCTGGGTTCTGTTCCCAACTCTGGGAGGGGAATGTGAGAACTAGGGCTCTTTTCTCTCCTCCTGTATTGCAGTGCATATTTGCTTGTGTTGCCACGCTCCTGTGTGCCTCAGTTTACCCTTCTGTTTTTTGTAGTCCCTGTGGGCGGGTAGGAGCAGCACGGCAATCCTTTCAGAGGACACTGCGTTCCTGGCACTTCTACGCAGGCACCTGCCATTTCATTTGGCTCCGACATGGGCTTGTTGAGGGTGATCGTTTTCCATCTCTGTGCCAGCTGTTTGGAGCTGCCAGGATCCAGGCCAGGAGCCAGGCCAGCCAAATAACCTCTTCGGAGGCTGCAACTCGCTGCGTCCCGAACCGTTCCAGACCCACAGGCGTCATTTCCCTTGTGGCACTCAACTGCCTCACAGCCAGCGGGGGAGAAGGACGTTTTCAACCAAGGACACCGAAAGCGTTGCAAACAGAACCGTGGCCTGCATAGCTACCCCTAGGAACACGGATGGAAATCAGGGACATAGCTATCCATTCTGGCTTGGCTCCGGAGCTCTGATAACCTGGCTTCCACACCACACCTCCCTCTGGAGTTCTGGGTCAGATTACCCCTGTGGCTATGCTGAGACCTGCAATCCTGCTATGACTTACCCACTATCCTGATCCTGCCACAACTTATCCAGAATCTGTCAGCTGGAAGAGAGGAGCCCATTGGCACTGCAAGCCCCAGATTCATGGAGGGACTTATCCACTACCCCACTCCTGCCACAACTTAACCAGAACCTGTCAGTTGGAAGAGAGGAGCCCATCGGCATTGCAAGCCCCAGACAGAGGGTGGTGCCCAAGGACAGCAATCCACCTCAGGCAGGCACTACTGATGACAGCCATTTGGAAGAGAGGAACAGTTTTAAATCATGTCCCCTCTCAGGCAGCGAGGCTTTGAGATTGCTCTGGCTGCCACTCCAGCGATGATCCATCCTTTGAACCATTTCCAAAGCACTCGTATGCAGCGATGAAGTCAGCGAGTGAGAGAAAGTCCTTCTCTTTGTCTCCCCAGTTCTTGTACATTAGACGAAGCCAACGAGCCATCCATCATGGCCGAGGGAAGCAGAAGAGAAGGAGGGAAAAAAGCAAAATCCCAGAGACCATTAACCTACTTAGCGACTTCATTAAAACAGAGGTTTGCACTCGCCCCAATAAATCCTGCTCCCTCACAGCGGCCAAGCGCTCTTGGCCTCTCCCTGGATGGTGACGTCAAGGAGATAAATTCAGGTAGTTGTGGGGTGGAGTGGGAGAAACAGATGAGATCTTCAGGGCGAGGGGAAGGAGGAGCCTGACAAAAGACCAAAGCTGATCATCAAGTGACACCCCCACTGAATTCATATTGACACCCCTTAGCTGACCAAGACTGAATTCATAGAGGTGTTGGTCCTCCAGTGACCAGAGTGAACCACAGTAAACTTTCAGAAGAGTTAGAAGATGGGGTTCTCATGCCCACTTGACTAAAGTGCACAGAGTTTGTGGGACATGGTGAGTGATGCTCTGTCCTCCTCTAGTGGCGACACTGGACCACATGGAGGCTGTGGTGCTCTGTCCCCCTTTAGTGGTAGCTCTGGGTCACATAAAGGCCATGGCACTCTGAACCCCTCTGGTGGTGGCGCTGGGCCACACGGAGGCTGTGGCGCTCTGTCTCCCTCTAGCAGTGGTGGCGCTGGGCCACACGGAGGCTGTGGTGCTCTGTCCCCCTCTAGCAGTGGTAGCGCTGGGTCACACGGAGGCTGGGGCGCTCTGTCCCCCTCTAGCAGTGGTGGCGCTGGGCCACATGGAGGCTGTGGTGCTCTGTCTCCCTGTAGCGGTGGTGGCGCTGGGCCACACGGAGGCTGCGCGCTCTGTCCCCCTCTAGTGGTGGCGCTGGGCTCTGCAGAGGCTGTGGCACTTTGTCCCCCTCTAGTGGTTTCTTGATTTACTGACTTTCCGCTTACCGGGATCCTGTTTGCTGCTCTGCCTTTTACCATGTTGCTGTCCATTTCAAATCCTGAAAGGAAATACCGAGGCGATACCACATTTCTTGCTCTCCATTTCCCCTTGTATTTTCTTGTCACTCATTGGCTAGTACACGGGTTCCTTTACTAATCTGCAATCCAGCTGCAGATTAGTCCAAGCAAAAGGAACAACAGAGAAGAGGAATTCTGGAGCACTGGGGAGGAGGTTGAGGGGTAGGCTGTTTGCTCAGGGATTGGCTCAGAAATGCGCAAACAACTAACTCAAAAGTTAAACTGTACCCTTGGCGATGCAGTAAGCAGTAAATGAATGGTACGCGGTAAACAGTAAGTGGAAAGTAATTATCGAGAAAGTCGGTATTGTGAGGATCAAGAAATCGCATCAGTACCGGAAAACAGTTGGAAAATCGACCCTGGCTCTTGAGATGGCAAAATTTCTTGCGAGCAGCAATTTAGCTGCTCCTTTCAGCCCTAGTGACCACCCTGGCTTTTCCTGATTTGGCTGCCACTAGGGCTAAAACTGTCTGATTCAGCTGTGAGGCTTCTGTCAGAGCAACCTGACAGCCCCAGGCTCCCCTCCGCTCACCTCTGGGGTGACCAGCTCTCACGGTATTGCTCCGTAAATCCCTTCGGCCCAACGGGAGTCTCGGGCAGGAACCCGTGTTCGTTGCCAGCAACAGGGGAAACACAATGAATGCAGGTTCCTAGTCTCAAGGCAGAATCGCGAGAAGAAGCAACCCTACTTTGGTTGCCCTCTTAGGAGGCTGTGTAGGGTGGGAGTGATGGGAATGCACCCCTCCCTGGGCAGCCGATCCCAAAGGCCATCCTCTGGCTGGATTGATTCTTGATCAATTGATCATTTTGGTAGTGACCTGTTTCAGCTCTCGTCTTGGGTTGATGCTTTCCTTGGATTGTCCTTCTGACCGTTGAACCTCTGCCCATCTTCCATCGCAACTCCTGTGCCCTGAACTGGGATCAGAGACCTCACGACTGACCCTCTCATTGCCTCCTCTCCCCATCTGAAGTGAGGTCCCTTTCTGCAAACGTACCTGGGAGCTCAGGGCTTGGACGAGGTGGCATTCGAGGTCTCATAAAAGACAAGGGATGGATAAACTGCAGTCTCTTCACCCCCAAGGCCGCCATGATGTCACCCCCGTCAGATCAGGGCCCCCCAACCTGCGTGACCCCAGTAACTGCACTGCAAATAGCCAAGAGCCTGGGGCTCCCCTCAATGTGTTCATAAAGCTCCGGCGTGGGAGGGTTTTCGATGAAGGAATAAGCACAAGAGAGCGGATCGCCTGCCTGCCCTTGCACTGGGTGCGATAGGGGAATAGAAATTGCTTATTAATTGAGCTCATCAGCAAGGAGCCCCCCCCCCCCCCTTCACCTCCCCCGGCAGCTGCTCAGCTTTGTCCTTCCTCTGAAGTTTGAGGAGGCAGAGGAGGTAGCAGCTTGACAGGGGGATTCACACAGCTGTGGAGAAGGGAGAGGCAGTTTCAAGCTGCAGTCCTCCCCGTTGACCCCAATCCCAGATCTGCTTCATCCTTCTCTGCACTGGGCTCTTGCCTTGAGACTCAACAAAGACAAAGTGCTTTACGTAAGAATGAAACACTAGATTTCCCCGTATAAAATGGGAGATAACTGGCAGGGCAGCAGCCCTGCAGAGAAGGATCTGGGAGTTAGGGTGGATCCTAAATAGAGCATGAATCACCAGTGAGATGCTGCAGCAAAAAAGGCAAATGCAATTTTGGGCAGCATTAACAGGTGCATCATATTCAAGGCACCGGAGATGGCAGTGTCGCTTGACTGGGTGCTGGCAAGACCTCAGCTGGAGAACTGGGTCTACTTTGAGGCATTGCACTTCAAGAAGGATGTTGAGAAACTTGAGTTGATTTGGGAGTGCAGTGAAGATGATGAAAGGGATGGAGGATAAGCCCTAAGAGGAAAAGCTGGAAGAATTGGGGATGTTTAAGAACAGAAGAGTAAGGGGGGGGGGGGGACATGAGAGCAGTTTTCAAATAGCTCAAACAGGGGTGGAGACCCTCAGACCCATGGGCTAAATAGACAGCTTGTGGCCATTTTTTATTTGGCCCTGTTACGTCCCAGTAACAGAATGGAATCGCCTGGACCTGCCACTGTTTTAGCTATTTGAAAACTGCTCTCATGTCCCCCCTTACTCTTATGTTCTTGAACATCCCCAATTCTTCCAGCTTTTCCTCTTAGGGCTTATCCTCCATCCCTTTCATCATCTTCACTGCACTCGCAAATCATCTCAAGTTTCTCAACATCCTTCTTGAAGTGCAGTGCCTCAAAGCAGACCCAGTTCTCCAGTTGAGGTCTTGCCAGCACCCAGTCAAGTGACACTGCCATCTCCTATTGAGCCTCTCCTTGGACAGAAACCATTCCAGACTTCTGAGCATCTCAGTTGCCCTTCTCTGCAACATTTCCAGTCCCACCATGCCCTTTCGGCGATGGGGCAACCAGACCTAGCATTCCCATTGCTTTTATGCCCACTGAGTGGATGTGTCCTCAAGGAAGCCATCTGCAAGGACTCCAAGATCCGTTTGCTGAGTAAGTAGTAACTTCTTGTGTCTCTCTCCCAGGGGCAAATCATCAGCTTGAACACAGGAAGCAGCCTTATGCCCCAGACATCTCCAAAACTCTGTGGTGGTCAGAAGCTGAGAGTAACTGATCAGGGATGGATCACTTAATAATCGCTTTGTGCCTTCTCCGACACTCCCGTTGGCCACTGGACTAGCTTGGCCCTTAGTCTGACTCAATCTGGCAGCGCTTGTAGAGTTGAAACAGGTACTTAATTTAGTGCCCGCAGGGATTTTCTGGTTACCGATCAATGAATTGGGACAGAAAACCAAAATATGGGGATGGAAACTTGAAAAATCGGGACCGGCGGTTGATATTCCGGGGACACTGGGTATCCCCAATCAAGCATTAATTGGGGATACCCAAACGTTGTGGCTTGATTTGGGCACCGGAAATTTGACAGGTATTCACTTTTGTCCCTGGAGCCATTTCCTTCAGCTTCCAGAAGCTGCAGGCAAGGAGTTTTACAGCTGGCCATGAAAGGTTTTATTTTATAGCCCATTTTATAACCTACCTTGGGGAGCAGACCTGATAAAGCAGAGAGAGGTGGAAATAAATACCGGGAGATGAAGGAGAGGACAGGCAGAACGGCCAGGGGCTGGAAGACAACCTACACGTTGTTTCACTTAGTGTGAAAGGTAAAACCAGAGACCGGATGATCACGGAGCCCAATAACCCTCGTCCAGTTGCCTCAAGACACCTGGTGCAACAATCCCATTCAGCTCCAAGCCCGAGGAGGCATCGATCAGGCAGGGAGAAGGGAATTCTGTCTGGCCATGAGCAGTGGGAAGGCAACTGGTATCAAGACTTGCTGGGTTTGAACCCGGCAGATCTGAGACAATTCCAATTCAGGGACACCCCATCATGCTGGCTCCATGCTGACATCTGCCTGACTAACTGGGCTGCTGATTGGTCAGGCATGACCACTCCTGGGATTGACTGGCTTGTGCTCAGGATCCTGCGGAACTGGCAATATTCCCCCTACCCTAAATTCTGCAACCAGGAAAGCCAAATTCTGCGAGAAGAATATCTGTGTTTGGCCAGCAGAATAAATAATGCAAACTAAATACAGTCTGCACAATTTGCATGAAAATATTTTTCCCGGCATGCCACTCTGCACAAACTTTGAATGTATATATTTTTTTTTAAAGCCTCGTTAAATGCCACATTTTATTTATTTAATAAATTAATTAATTAATTTCTATTTATACCCCGCCCCTCTTGCAAAGCGACTCAGGGCAGCTATCCTCAGGGTTTTATTCTCTCTTGCGGGGTTGTGGGCTGTTCCTCTCCAGAAACTGTAAATACCCAGTATTCTCCGGTAACTAGGTGCCTGGTGGTCCAATGTGTCCAGGTGGCCCCGCCTTCCCACAAAGTACCATCACATCACAAGGCCCCATAAGGGGCGTGGCTATGTCAGAAAAGGGGCGAGGCTAAGGTTTCCATTTCCCATCTGGCCACGCCCCCTACAGAGCGCTGTGACTCCTCAATGTTTTGTAGGGGCAGCTGCTGGAAAGCCCACTCCAAGGAGCGTTGGCAGAGCTCATACCTGATGCTGGCTAGCCCAACAATGGCAGTCACTTATCAGATCACATGCTTCTAGTGGGAACGTTTTTCCGTTGCACCATGGAAGAGGCGCATGGATCCCTGAGGGATTTCTTCTACAGCTCGCCAGATTAACCACATGGTAGAAGTGTTCACTCATGACAAGCTAAATCCACGGTGCAATCCCGCACAGGGCTTATTTGTGATATCTGAACACTTTCACCCCATGGGGGAGAGGTATCTGTGTCTTGCAGAGAACTTTTCCTGTAAAATCCGCACAAATTTACCACCTAGTAGACAATGTTAGCACTCCACAAATCCTGGGGGAACTGGCTTTATAGCTTTCCCCCTTCATTTATTTATTGCAGGAACTCGTTCCTGCTCTTGTTCGAGCATCTGAAATTATATTTTAAATCGGGGTAGGGGGTGCAAAGCATTCCCCAAAAGAAATCCTCATCTCGTGTCATCCAGGAGGTTAAAGGAAGTTGCTGATAATGCCCCATTCTGGCTTTGCAGTTAGGCCCTTTTCAAACGGACACCCCACTCACCCACCCACATGGGCGGGGGGGGGTGGGGAGAACATCCCTTTGAATGTTGTGGTGGGTGAGGGGGAGGCTGGGTGGGCATCCGTGGGAATGCTGCGGCTGGTGGGTGGGGGTGTGCGTTCCCACATCAGCCATGCACAGAGCAATGGGTGCCCATGTCAGATGCTCTGTGCATGGAGGTGGGTGGGGGTCTGTGGGAATGCACACATTGCACTGCCCACCCATCCCCCCACGCACCTGCACCAATTTAAAAAGGGCCTCAATTATTACTGGATCAGCAGTGGGGAAACTGAGGCACAAAGCATCTCTGTGGTCCATGCCGTGCGTTGTGACAACTAGGAATCTTTCCTCCCATTCTGAAGTGGCTCGGTACGCTACGCAAGGCACCACTAATATCCCGAGGGGCCGCAAACATGCGCAGATGGGAAAATGTGCTGGAATTAAGCACTAATGATCTTGGTGGCCAGGTATTTCTCAGGCTGGGATGACCAGCAGGGAGGAGATGATGGCTTTAAGGAGCACACATGGACCATTAACCCAGGCAACTCATTACTCCCTAGGATCTATCCCATGCTGCACCCAGGCCCTCGTTGCTAGCGCAGACCAAGAATGATATAAATCTCATCACATTTTTATTTTTTTCCAGGCACCGCTGTTTCAGTGGTACATACGGGACCTGGCTGGGGAATGAATGCCCAGTGCATAATCCAGATGGAGCGCTCCCATCAATCCCAGACAGAGAGCAAGTATATCAGGGGAGTCATTACACCGGCGGCGCATGAGATGTTGCTTCTGCAGCGGTGGCAGCGCTGCAGCGAGACAGAGCGGAGGGGATAACGCAAAGTCTCTTTGAATCTCATGTAGCCTTTCAAAACAAAGCAAAGGGGTGAGTAAAATGACACACACTCCCAACTCTGAACAGCAGCAGAATCTAGCAGGGGCTCAGGACGTAGCTCTGCAGGGTGACTTACAGTCAATTCCTTCTCCCTGTGCCTCAGTTTCCCCACCACCCGTTCTCCTCCCACCCCAACTCGGAGCTCTCCGAGGCATAATATATGTCTCAAGTTAGGGTCATCCTCCATGCAGACTTCACCCACGGTTCAGGAATTGTGGGTTTGTCCAGTTCTGAACAGGCATCCACATTTGTGGTCATGGCAACCCCCAAGCCCCTGCTTCCACCTCTACAACACCCCAATCTGCCCTTCTGCCACCTACATCCTTGTGCACGTGTGTCTTCCCCATTAGATAATGTAGTAGTTAAAATGTGCATTAAGTTGAAGAGCTTCTGTCCCTCCTTTATGTACTTGGAATGTTGGGAGATGTTTGCGTGTATGCGAGGGGGTGGAACTTATTTGCAGAGGGGTGGGGCTTATTGGTTGAAGGGGAGGGGCTTGTTCCTCTGGCTGCTCAGAATGTTGGGAGGTATGCCAATGGGAAGAACTCAGCATTGCGCTGGGAAGACGGGTGGGTGCTTTCACTCATAGCTGCACATGTGAAAGCCCCCCTTCACCAGGATTTCCCCCCACAAGTGTCACTCCCAAGCACTTGCAATAGGCATGGAGAATGTGTGGCGTTCATTCTTATCCTGCAGGTGTTTCCACATGCAATCTGCCCTCATAGTGAGAGTTCACATGAGCTTGTAAGATGGGTGGTAGCACCCACTGATTTGCTAGCAGCTGCCCTGGGTTCTTTCCTGCTGTGGATACTGAATATTTGTGGACATCTTCTAGGGGAAGGGGAGTTAGGGGGGAGGCTAACGAGGTGCAGACCAGCCCTTCCCTCCCCCACACGTAGCTATGAGTCCACACTTAGAGCCGCCGTGATGTATGTTACTGAGGCCTGGGCGTAGCCACTGGCCTCAACAGCCCATCCCCCCACCCGTGAGAAGGAAATGCACTTTGTGGATTCCCGCCCTCTCCTTCGCCCCAATCCGAGAGTGGGAATGATGAGCCTGGCCTCGAACGCAAACCATTCAAGTGAGGCCATTGCAAAGCGCAGGCCTTCCAGCTGCAGGAGGGAAAGGATCAGGAGGGGGAGACGGTAATGAATGGGGCAAAGGGAGAGGAGGACTCGCATGGCTACCTAGGCCCATTTTTATTTATTTATTTTATTTTTTATTTCTTAGATTTATACCCCGCCCCTTTTGAAAACAGCTCGGGGTGGCTTCCAACCATAAAATAGACATAAAATACATATAAAATAATTTAAAACACATCAATAAAAATATTAAATGGCCCAGGCAACATTAAAACAGTAAATCGGGAAGGGGAGATAAAAACCAAGTTAACCCACCCTCCCCGAAGGCCTGGGCGAACAGCCAGGTTTTACAACTTCACCGGAATGACAACAGGCTTGGGACAGGCGAGCTTCCTCCGGGAGGGAGTTCCAAAGGCGCGGCCCGACCACCGAGAATGCCCTCTCCATTGTGGCCCCCCGCTTAACGCGGGGGACCTCCAGGAAGGCACCCCCGGCCGACCGAAGAAGCCGCTCTGGGGCGCAGAGGATGAGGCGGTCCCTGAGGTGTGATGGGCCCAGACCGTGAAGGGCCTTATAGATCAACACCGAAACCTTGAACCTAGCTCGGCACGCTTTTGGCAACCAGTGCAGAGT
>QEPC01003896.1:1004051-1019055 GCA_003113815.1 Sphenodon punctatus | reverse complement strand
TGAACAAAAAAGAACCCCCCAAAACGTCCCCCGCCACCCCCTGCGGCCCCGAAGTGCCCCAAAGAGTCGCACCCTTTGGCCGCGGCCTTTCGGCTCCCGGGCTGCGGCAGAAGCCGCTGGCCGCTGGGCTTTAAAGCCCCAGCCAGTTCCGGGTCGAGTCGGGGACAAGCTGGCCCCGACAACCGGCTTCTGCACTCCCCCCCCAGCACTCACGGCAGTTCTTTTTCCTCCGCAGGTGTCAGCGAAGCAGAGCCGAGAGGAGCAGCGTCGGCGGCACCGACAGGCCCCTTCCTCTTCAGCCACAGATGACAGCAGCCCAGGACAGGCAAGTGGGCAGGCAGGCAAGCAAATTTTTAAGGAACACTTATGAAAAATACATGTTGCAGGGCCTGCATTGGCACCAATTACAGGCCCTGCAACATGTATTTTTAAAATGGGCCTAGGTGGCAATGTTAGGGACAACTGGTGAAGGGAAGACTATTGCAAGGGGTCATGGGGCTGGGAGACGGGTAAAGCAGTTTCATCTGTAGCTCTTTGGGGAAACTGATTGCACAGTAGGCGTGGGAAGTTTGGATTTGGATTAATCAGAATTGGATCGGAACAACGTGACAACAGTTCTGGTTCGGTTCTAAAAAAATTTTTTTTTAAAAACAACCCAGCTATCGGACCCCATTCACACATGCGTGATCCTTTTTCAAAATGGCGGCGGCAATGTCACCGCCATTTTGGAAAAGGACAGCCGGTCTGCCCATGCGCAGTGGTCGCTTTGCGCCTGTGCAGACCGGCTTCCCTTCTCCAAAATGGCATCGAGGCTGCCACTGCCATTTTGGAAAAGGACATGCATGCGCAGAACAGACAAGTGACCATTTTGTAAATGCACAGTAAAAAATAAATAAATTTTAAATTGGATTTCAGTACGGATCTGTAATCCAAATCCGTAATTAAATCTGATAACTTAGGGGAAACGAAACAGTGGGGAAATGGATTTTCACCCCAAACCCCAGGAATTTGCCCCCTCCCCACCTTCGTTTATCTCCGTTAGCTTCACAGGGCGTTTTCAGGAGAATGTAAGCCACTCCCCCTCCCCAGCTGCAGAGAGTCCTTCCGAACGCAAAGCCTTCCTTATCCCAGACACAGAGACCCACAGACCAGGCTAAGACCATGCAGAAGGCACCCCTACTTTTTGATTTACAAAACAACCTTCATTTGGGGTGGGGTGTGTGTCGTAAACAGCTCGACTGGGTTTTGGGAGTGGGGTGTTTTAATTTAAATATTTTTTAAAAAATTTGCTGTGCCTGCACAAATGGCAGTGTTGGCCCCATTTGGAAAGGGGCGTGCATTCACACAACAGCCCAGCAGTCACTTCGCACCCACAAAGTGATTTTTATTTTTAAAAAATTTCATTCAAAAATTTTAACCCAGCACATGTGCAAAATAGCCATTGGGCCGGTCTGTGCCTGTACGCCCTTTCCCCAAATGGGGCCGGCCGTGTGAGTCCCATTTTGGAAAAGGGTTGCATGTGCAGAATGGCCCCTTCAAGCCTCTTCCCCTGAGGTCTGAAGGGGAGGTGCAGGGTAGGTACTGTCCTCCCCACCCTCAAATTTCCCAAAATTCATATGATCCCCCCCCTGAAATTTCTCCATTGCATGCAAAATGTCGTCAAGAGAAAATAGCTCTCCATCTGGTGAGTCCCACCCTGGATTCCTCCAGCCTGTTCCAACTCTGGCCAATCCCGCTTCCAGTCTTGCTCACAAAGCAACCCACCTTTCTCTTAGCTTGCCTTATCCCTGCTTTGTCCTAACGTGCTTGATTTCCACCCAGCTTGCCTCCCTCCCAGCTGCATCCTCCACCCCTCTCTGGCCACTTGCCCTGTATTCTCTGAGACACCCACATACTTTGGAGTGCCAAATGCTGGCAGTCATTGCACCTGCACTCCTGCGCACCTGCCTGAGTGCCCCTCTTTCCTGCCCCCTCACCCCCGGGCATGCCCTCAACAAGCTGAAGCCATTGGGACAGCCCCTGATGGTTCATTGCCTGCTCTGTTCTGTGCCCACCTGTTGCATGCCAAATCTCTCTCTGCAACTTGCCCTCTCCCCAGGGTGGAAGAAAGATCAAAGTACAGCCACACAGTGCCTGTAGCTTCTGTGCCTGAGGGTGCCCTCTGCCAGTGCCTGCTTGGTGCTGTGCCCACCTACTGCGTGCCAGTCTTTCTCTGATCTTTCTGCCACCCCGGGTCGCTGTCTCAAGTTTGGGGATGAGAAAATGGTCAGAGAACCAAAGTAAAACCTCTATAATTTAAACAGAGGCACCTGCTGCAGGTGGTTTAAAAGACAAGTTGTGACTTCTGTTAAAATATTGCTTATAAAATCAGCACCCTTTAGCCTAACTTTCTGAAATTTGGTAGGGATGATCCCTTCATTGACGGTCAGAAGCTTGCCACATTTCGTGCTCGTCAGACAAAAAACAAAGACGTTGCTGTTGGAAATACATTTTCTATTGAAATTGTACTATTGCTTCTTTCTTGAAGAACTGGAAGCATGAGTGATGTCTAACTCTCTGTTGGCTGAAGACAAGCAGGCTTCCACCAAGGGAGATCTCAGAGGGATAACTGCTTTATCCTGATGCATTTTATTGATAAATATACTTGAGTTAGGGCAGGCAGATTGTTCGTTGCCTTTGTGGATTTTTTCTACGGCATTCAATACGGTTAACAGGGCAAAGCTTTGGGTTAGGCTATCCCGTATGGGCATTAATTTGCATATTTTGGAGCTCATAAAAGGAGTTGCATCGCCACTCTAAAGCAGTGGAAGGGTTGGATTCCAGGGGCCATTATTCCCAACCTTCTGAGAGAATGTCAGGCATTAGGCAGGGCTGTCTTTTGGCTCCTTACTATTCAGTCTTGTTATAAATGACTTGGTTACTGCAGTTAATGAAGTGAAAGTTGATCCACCGACCATAGATGGTCGTCCTGTACCAATTCTACTTTATGCAGAGGACGTATTATTAATGTCACAAACCCCAAAAGAACGGCAGAGCTGTCTTGACCGCATAGAGCAGTATTGCTTAGATAATGATATGCAGGTCAATTCCAAAAGACCCAAGTGATCAGTTTCGGCTGCCCTAAGACTAAGTACAGCTGGAGAATTGGGCCTCATCTGTTATCACAAGCAACTCAGGCAGTTTATTTGGGTATCTCCTTTTTGGTTACGAATACTTGGGAGTACCCATAGGAAAAATCTTATCTCCAAAGCTAGGAGTTCAGCTGCTGGCCTTCTGAAATGCTATAGATCATCTAAGACCTCTAGTGTACTTACAGTTTTCTATGTATTTAAGGCTAAATCCATGGCTCAGCTCTTATTTGAGGCAGAACTAGGTTTTTATGCTTATAACAAGAAGACGGAGGTGGTTCAAAATAATTTTATTAGAGGAATTTTGGGGGTCCCTAACTCTGCCCCGATTGCCAATGAATCGGGTAGAAACTGGTCCCTATTCAGTGACCACCTTAGCTACCTCTAGAGCCCTGGCTTACTGGGATAAAATCTGCTGTTCACACCCCTCGTGATTAGTTTATCAATGTTGGCAAGAGCAGTATATTCATGATGGTAGCAAACAGTATCGGTGGTGGAAAGAGATTTCACAGGCCTTAAACACGATCAGTCTACCATCTTCCTTTTGTCTGGCAGCAGTGAATAATATTAGTTATTTCAACTTAAAATGTAGAATCTTGGATATTGCTGTTCAGGAAGATCTGTCTAAAATGGCAGACAACAGAATAGGTAGTTGCGTGATTCCTGACAGCTGGCCCTTCCTCTTATTTCAGGTATACATTGAAGGGCAGGCCCCAGTGGGCAGTGGGTTTGTGACTATCCTGGGCCGTTGTAGAGGCTTAGCTTGTCTCAGGATGATTATGGGATTGCTGACAGCTGGTCCTTCTTCCTTTTCCAGCACAGACATCAAGCTGTTCGGGTTCGCGTTCTCGACGGCAGAATACAAGCAGTGGTGAGGCAAACTTTCCCCTTGCATAGACTCTGGACAAGCATTCATCAGTCCTGGCCTGGAGGGATCCTGTCAAGGCAGTGACGCACTGGAGGCCAGGGTGGAGAAGGGACCAGCAGCTCTTCCCCCCTCCCCTATGGACACGGACTTTGCTGGTACTTGGTATGGGGGGAGAGGGGCCCCTTGGTCAGAAATGGGGGGCTGTGGAATTCCTCCTCCTTCCTCCCCACCCTTGCGGGGGCAGGGCTAAGGAAGGGCACTTTCCGAGCCTCTCCCTATGTCATTGGGGGCAGCCGGAGGCATGTGCCAAAGGGGCATGCCCTTTGGCTGTGCCCTTCAGTGGGGCCCAGAGGTGGAGGTGGAGGGGGTATTGCTTAGGAGAGAGACTATGTATATACTGCTAGTAAAGTTGGAAAGAACATCTCTCCCTGGTGAGAGAGGAGAGGAGAGGAGATGGAGAAGAGTGACCTCCCTTGGTGGCAGCAGGGGAAGGCTCAATCGCCTACACCCTGCTGGGTTTCTACTGTTCCTAGGGCATCAGTTTGCGCCTGGTGGTCGGCGCAATCGCCTACACCCTGATCCCTAGGCACACAAAGGTACCAGCTCAATCGCCTCCCCGTATCCCTTTAGGTACAAATAGATGCATTAGGGTATCGGCTCAATTGCCCCCCTGTACCCACTAATTCGTAGGCCCACTAGGCACCCTTCAGGCCCTCAGACCTCTTGTTCCTCTTTTCTGGGGATTGGGATAGCGGCCCACCCTTCCATGCCGACTATTCCACCCTGGGACCCTTTGCAGCAGGATTACTCCTACAGGTTAACAAGTATATTCCTGCAAGCATAAAACTTTTTTGCTTACTTTCCCAGGGCTTCACTCACTCTGAGGTAGGTGTATCCTCCCTAGCCTTGTCTCCTGATTCACAGGTCTCCCCAAGGGCAACCTTTAGCTCCTCCTTCACCTTTCTACGTAGGGCCAGGTTCTCTTGTACTGCCTCATACCTGTCTCTTGCTATTGGAACCACCATTTCGCGAGAGATCCTGGTCATAGTCTCTTGCTCTTTCCTCTCTGGCTGCGAGACCCACTCGCTGAAACCCGAGTGCCTCAAGCTCTCTCAAGAGAAAGGCATTATCAGCCAGCACCTCTTTTATCACCCTTTTAAAGGCCTCTCTGAGCACATTCCCACATACAGCAAATCAGCGCTTGTTTCTTTCCCCCGCACAATGGGAAAGTCTCCATGCACTTAATTTGCTGTACTTGCAAAAAACTGAACTCCCTATCTTTCCCCCTCATCCTTCCTCTCCTTCCTCACTGTCACTGTCATCGTAACCAAGCCAAGTACGTGCACTTGAGACCTCGCATCTTCATGAATGTTAGACCCCTTGTCTCTCCCTCTGTTCCCCTTCCTAAGTCTCTCCCCCAGCTCCTGTCTCTCAGATTGTAAGCCCTAGGGGCAGGGACCGTGTCTATTTTATTACTTTGTAAAGTGCCAGGTACACTGCTGGCGCTATATAAATGTTTGTTAATAATAATAATAAGGAGGAAAGGGATATATGGGGTCGCATCCCGGGTATGACCAGGGAGCGGCGTGAGTGGTTATGGTCTGGGCCAGCAGTATATGGAAGGGGTAATAAATATGTATAACTGTGCAGCTGTTATGTAGGGCTAGCAGTAGGTCGTTGGGCTATACTGTATTGTATTATAATATTAGGGTGCCTCTGTGTAGGTATTGTACCCTAAATTATTTTTGTGTAGCTGCTTTTAGGGTTGATGGGAAATGGTAGGGTTGTGTGGATATTGTTATATTCTATTGTATTGTATTATGATGTTAGGGTTCCTCTGTGTTGGAGTTATACCCTAAGTTCTTTTGTGAGCCGCCTCGAGCTAATGTTATTAGGAGAGAGCGGGATATAAATAAATTATGAAATGAAATAGTGCCCGGTATCCTCTGCTCAAACGTAAATTTTGTCCTGGAAACATATCTGACAGAGATCCAATCCTTCCAGCTCCGGAGAATGTTAACTTACTGCGCTTTCAAATGTTTGAGTCAGCAATCACCCGAGGTAGAGCGGCAGGCTTGGATTACAACTTAAAATGCTGCTCTTGCATCTAGCATGAGGTCAAAAATTTGAAGCATGTTATTTTTATCTGCCCGTATTATGAGAATATAATAAGTGTTTGGATTGAGTCGCTCTTGGGCCACCGACTTACATATTCAACTGAGCAAAAGATTGTCTTCCTTTTAACTGTGCAACATCCTAGCGCTCTGAAATCTCTTGCTTTGTTTCTTCTTCTGGCCCTTTGAGAAAGGAAACTCAAATTGCAAAATACAGTTGGTAGGGGTATCGACTATGTGATGCCTGTTTTTATTCACTTTTTAAGAGGTTAGCCTTTTGACTCTTCTTTTTAATTGTGACGAGCATAATGGCTCTATTGTTTTTTGTTTGTTTTTGTAGATAGATACTCTGTTTTTTATTCTACTGTTCTGGAACATGGCAATAAGCTGAATTCCTTAATAAAGCTGAACTGAATTTCCCATTGAAACTCATGTAAAACAAAATAGAAAAGGGATAACGAAAATGAATGGGACTTTGAAAAACAAAAACTAAAATTAAAATGAAGTATTTTTTTCTGCACACCCCTAATTAGCACTCATTGCAGATCTAGCAGGTGGGGATATTATTATTTATATAACACCAGTAATTAACCCGGCACCATACAGTTGTCGTTAGAAACACGTGTCGGCCCCCAAGGCACTTACCATCTAGAATGGCAAGGAAGAGTGGAACGCAGGGAGAGACCAGGAGGCATTCAGGAAGATGAAAGTTGCAGGTGCCCATGCTTAGCTAAGTTGCAAGGGTGGAGTATAAAGAGCAGTGAAGAGAGGAGTTTGTGGGCTGAGGAGTTGGGTAAACATAGCGGCACACAGAGACTGAGAGTAGTTTTCTTCTGCCACTGAATAAGGCAGCCTTGGGCAAGACTGGAATCCAGTTCTTGGCACTTGGGTCTGGTCTGTCAGGCTGCCACGTGTCTGGAGATGATTCACGTGTGTCTCTTGCCAAGTGTGGGGGAGAGCCCTTAGCTCAGTCTGGACAGCACTGTCCCAAGTGCCTGCTTCTCAGGGCAGGGAGACTACTCGGTCAGAGGGCTGAAAGTGCAATGTCTCTGTGGGGAGCAGGAGGTGTTAGGCTCAGGGAAAGGCACTGACAGGCAGGCAGGCGGCTGCTGCTGCTGCTGCTTGTGGCTTGTCCAGCTCTCTGGTTCCCCGTGGTTTTGCTTCCAGCCGGTGCCCCCCAGCTTGGATCCAGGCGTGATGATGATCCCTCTAGTAAGAGAATCAGCCACTGGGCAGCCCTTGGCTGCTTCTAGAGACACTGACGGGCCAGGGGAAAAGGAGGCCAGATGCCAAGTGCAAAGCTATTTGGGTGCTGAGCCCTGCTGGGACATGGTCATTCGGGTGTACTATCCAACCCGGCGGGGTATCAAATCCAGTATCGAAACCAGCTGCTTCCCTTCTGTGACAGGCAGGCACTCTCCAGCCCCGCAGCATCTCTGTCCCAGCTTGGCCAAACTTTCAACAGTGGCCCTAAGTGGGGCAGCCCCTCCACCAGCCCTGCATGATCCACCTCCTAATATCAGTTGCACAAATCCGTGAAGCCTCCCATGGATACTAGGGGTAAAGGCTAGAATAAGCACTTGAGCAAGTCCAGGGTCCTGTCTTTGGGGTATGGTTGCCCAGTTTGAAATTTGCATCTGTCATCTAAACTTTGGCTACTTACAGCTTAGGCAGATAGTCTATTCCTACTCACAGTTCTTTTCTCCATGGGCTGGGCCTAGTGATTTGCCAGCTGGAACTAAAGACATGTGAGGTACAGTCTTTAGTTTCAGCTGGCAATGGTCCAGAGGTTGCAAAGGTCTGGAGCAAGAGAATAAGCCTCCTTCCTTTCTGGCTTTTTTAAGCCTTTCCAATCTCTCCTGGAATTGGTTTGCGCCAGAGGGTCTAGCCAATCAGGGTGTAGTTACCTGAGAACACCTGAGCCATGATGCCTTCACTAGCCAGGAATGCCTGCAGAGGCCTCAGCCTGTCCAGGAGCCTCAGCCTGAGTTGCTGAGTCACCGCTCACTAACTAATGGCACGCATCAAGGTGCTTCTCTGCTAGCTAAGTAAAGGCATTAGCTATATGCACTTCAGGAAGAAGCCTACATGAGGGACCATCCTCGGCTGTCATCACATGAGGATGTTGGGATTTTCCTGGGGCTTCGCCTTTCTGCTGCCTGAGTTCCACTGACCATTGAGCCAGAGACTGGAGAGGTTGTAGCTTATCTGTATGTTCTCCAAGCTGCCTCGACGGTCATCACGTGAGGATGCCATGACCGGCCTGAGGCTTGGCCTTTCTGCCACCTGGGTTCCACTGACCAGCAGGCATACGATCACTCTTGAACAGGATACTTGCGCAACACCAGCTAAGGGTAAGCCTAAGGGTACTTCGGCCATCTGGTGGCCACCCGGTGGCTTCTCAGTGGCCAGTAGGCAAGCCCCTCTCCACCTTGTCCTCCACTGTCTCTCCTCCACTACCCACCCACTGGGTTGCCTCCCTCCTACCTTCCCCACCATCATGCCTTCCCTCTCCCTCCTTCTGCCCTTTCCCCTCCCCTCACCTTTTTCTCCCTACATCCATCTCTTCCTCTCTCACTCCCTCCAGCTCCTTGTCCTTACTGAAACTTGGGTCTCCCCTCTGACTCTGTCACCCCCGCTACCCTCTCCTTTGGGTGTCTCTCCTTTTCTCACCAGCCCTGCCCCGAAGGTCCGGGTGGTGGCTTGGGCCTCCTCCTCCCTAATTTCTGTCAATTCTGAGAACTTTCTCCTCCCCCCTCTCTCCTTCCCTTCCTTTTGAGACTCATTCTGTGCCTGCTCCCCCCTCCATCTCCGTGTCGCTGTCATCTGCCGCCCCCCTGGCTCTCTCTCCCTTTCTCTCAATTCGAGTCCTGGCTCACTTTCTTCCTCTCCGAAGATGCCCCCACTCTCATCCTCGGTGACTTCAACATTCACGTCGATGTCCTTTCCCAGTGCTCCATCTCTCGCTTCCTCTCACTAGCCTCCTCCTTCAGCCTCGGCCTTTGGACCAACTCCTCCACCCACGCTAACGGCCATTCTCTTGACCTCGTCTTCTCTGCGAACTGCTCTGTCTCTGATCTCTCCTTCGATCTCTAGGGGTGTGCATGTCATTTTCGTTATTGCAATAATGAAATCGACAAATAATAATAACGAAAATAGAAAGGAAAACAACATTTGGGAAAACACTGAAAAATGTATGTCCAGTTGTAACGTTTTTGTTTCTTATTCAATTCTGATGAAACTTGGGGAGATTGACCTCTGATAGGGGCTTCAAGACGAAAAGGCATAGTATATGGGGGGGGGGGGGAGACGGATGAGGCTATAGGGGTGTGTTTTATAGTTTTATGATTTTGGTTGTTACGCTGTTGTGAGCTGCCCTGAGCTGCCTGTGGCAGGAGGGGCGGGATGCTACATTTATTTAAATAAAATAAATAATAAATAAATATGCCTCGCAGCTCTTCCAGGGTGGCCAGTTAAAAAGTAAAAAGGACATGGAGGCGCTCTTGAGGTCCCCAATAGACCAGCCAATTGCGTTGTGTTTTCACGGGACAAACAAAAAGAGGGAGGGCTCTCCCCGGCCGGCTAAGGGATTGGAGAGGGAACTATTTGGTTCTTATAGAATAAAAGGACTTATTTCCCATCTATATGGTGAATTGAAGGATATCTGGCACACGCCACATCTCAACTACATCAAAAAAAGGGAAGGAGATCTGCATACCAAATTAGACAAAAGTGCACAAATGCAATTGTGGCAGCACACTCATAAATGCTCCACCTCACTTGCTATTGGTGAAACACAAACGAAGGTATTGCTGAGACTATATTTAACGTCCTCTCGTATCTCGAAAATGAATAGTTCTGCCTCCGCCCTGTGTTGGAAGGATTGTGGAGAAGTAGGTGACCTGTATCATTGTTTATGGGGTTGTGTACACATACGGGGGTTGTGGGCCAAAGTCTGGAGATTTCTTGGGGAGGCTACAGGTCTGATCATACCTTTTAAGGCAGAGATAGGTCTTCTCCGCCTTTATCCTGAGATACCGCTTCTGAAGGTTCATAAAGACACCTGTGTCCAGCTGTTTCTGGTGGGACTGAATGTCATCGCCAGAAATTGGAAATGTAACAGAGCTCCAACAATGACTGAATGGTATAACCGAATATGGTATGTGATGACCATGGAGAAAGTTCTCTCAGACTCTGGTGGAAAATTGGAAGATTTCTACAGTACATGGTCAAGGAGCCTCACCTGTCTGACTGGGTCCAAAAAGAACTCTTTTTTTCAATGACACAACACTCTTCCTGAACATTTGAGAAGTTTTGGGCATCCGGCTGAGGTATTGCAGTCACGGAATGGGGTCATGCATCAGCGCATGGGGGGGGATTGAGAGTTTAGGGAAAGGGGGGGGGGAATAAAAACAAAATAAGATAATGTAAGACAGTTAAATATGTGGTACATTAGCCCCGCGCTGGAAATAGGGATTAAAGATGCATATGCAATGTTGTTATATTGAATATGTAAAGCTGACTTAATAAAAATTTGTTAAAAAAAAACCTTGGGGAGATTGTACCCCCAGTGGAGGGCACTGTGTGTACCAATGTTTGAAACGATTAGGTAAAGGAAACCGATTTTAGAAGCAGTTGAATGTTGTGATTTTAAGAAAAGCTCCATACATATTCATGGCTATCAATTTGCCTGAAACCTATGAATATTATGTCCCTCCACAAGTGTAACACTCCTGCCAGTTTTCAGAAAGATTGGATAAAGGGCCCTGATGCTATAAGACATTAACTTGAATATACAGTTCCAGCTGTAACATTTTTATATTCCATTCTGTTTACAGGACATTTGGCAGGAATGCATCCCATACCTTCCCTGTCCGCGCTGCCAAACTACAGGACAATTTGATAAAGGGCCCCAATTCTATAAGCAATTGAAGTCCCCTTGAAGACCATTATTCAGATAAATAGCAGCACATGCAGTGTCGGTCAGAGGCAGGCACCTGGCATGGCAGGGGGGAGAGGCTGTAGGAGGGAGGATGTGGAGCAACCCAAAAGACTTGACAGACACATTCACTGGCCAATTACTGTATGCTTCCAGCTTTACAGGACTAATCGGTAGTGGCTTTGAGGCGGGCATAGGGGGTGGCTCAGGCGGGCATAGAAGGGACATAACTGGGACTTTGTGATGATAATTGGCCAGCCTGGATGTGTAAACTATGTCTCCTGATTGCTGGAATGCTTTCCACAATCACATCCTGCAGCACTGTGACACAGGAAATAAGAGACTCTCTATTGGCTCTTTCCTAAACAGATGCTTCTGACTTTCCAGTAACAAGTGGGGGGTGGGGAGATGTTGCGATGGTTAAAGCACAGAATGAGGATATTTGGTTGACATTTCTGCTGGCCAGTTGGCATCACAAGCCTATCTTATACCACAGTGACACGTAAGAGAATCCCTGGCATAGGCTCCTTCTCTGCATATGCTGTGCAGACTTATAGAATTGGGACCCTTTATCATATCTTTCTGATATTCCGAGCTGTTTCAGGAGGGGCGGGATAAAAATATGAATAAATAAATAAATATATTTGGCATAGAGGATCATGCCAAATTTCATGTATGCTAGTTGGACTACAAAGATGGTACAGTCAGACATACATTTATAAATTAATTGCTTATACCACCAGGACCCTTTATCCAATCATGAAAGTTAGAAGAGATAGTAAATATGGTAAGGGGTGTAAACTTGCCAAGTTTCAGCTACATTAAATGTGAGTCAAAGAAGTTACAGCTAAGAATGTATATGAAGAGTTTTGCAAAATAATATAATTCAACTGCTTATAAAATTGGATTCCTTTATCCAATCCTTTACAGCTGAAAATGTGTTTTCCATTGAAATCAATGGAAAACAAAAACGAAAAATGACAATTTGATATTTCTGAAAACGAAAACGACAGATTTAAATAATGAAAAAGACATGGGCCCCTGGTGCACACCTCTACAGATCTCTGACCACTTCCTTGCCTCTTTAAACGTCTCCTACTGCCCCCCCCCCCACTCCTTGTCCCCGTATCCACACCCCTTCCATAACCTGCAGGCCATTAACCTCCTGGACTTTGCCTTCTCTCTCACCCCACTCTGCTGTCTCAGCTTTCTGCCTCTCTCTCCTCCACCCTTGACTCCCTTGCCCCCCTCTCCTCCCACCCTGCCCGCTCCAGCAACCCGTCCTTGGCTCACCCCAGCATCCGCCACCTCCACTCCTGCACCCGTGCTGCTGAACGCCTTTAGCGCAAATCCCACTCTCATGCTGACTTCCTTCACTTCAAATTCTCTCTCTCCTTCCTTCCTTCTGCTGTCTCCCTCGCTAGACATCATTACTATGCCTCCCACATTGAATCCTGTTCTCGGAACCCTCGCTGCCTGTTCTCCACCTTTGACTTCCTCCTCAAGCCTCCCTGGCCTCCTCTCTCTTCCCTTTCTGCTCAGGATCTTGCTTCCTCCTTAATCTCCAAGATAGGCAAGACCCACCTTGACATCACTTCCCACTCCTCTCCTCTTCCTACTCCACTCCCTCTGATCTCCCTCCTCCCCCTCCTCTCTTGTCCTCCTTCCCTTTCACCTCCCTTGAAGAAATCTCCTCCCTGCTCTCCTTCTCCAACCCTTTCACTTGCTCCCTTGACGCCATCCCCTCCTACCTCCTGACCTCTATTGCTTCCACTGTCACCCCTTCCCTCCTGCACATCATCAACCCCTCCCTCTCTACTGTCTCCTTCTCCTCCTCCTTCAAGCACGCCACTGTCTCCCCTTCCTCAAAAAGTCCACTCTTGACCCCTCTGACTCTTCTATTTACCGTGCTGTCTCACTCCTTCCTTTTGCTTCCAAGCTTCTTGAACGTGTTGTCTACTCCTGCTGCCTAGACTGCCTCTCCGCCAGGTCCTCCCGTGAGGAGATCCAATCTGCTTTCACCCCCTTCACTCCACTGAAACTGCTCTCGCTAAGATCACCAACGATCTTCTTGTGGCTAAATCTAAACGTCTCTATTCCATTCTTGTCCTCCTTGATCTCTCTGATGCCTTTGATACCGTTGACCACTCACTCTTGTTGGACTCACTTCACTCCCTTGGCTTCCGTGGCTCCGTCCTCGACTGGTTCTCCTCCTACCTCTCTGACCACTCCTTCAATGCGTCCAGGGGCATAGCTAGCTTGGGTTGGGCCTAGGGACAAGAAGATCCGTGGGCCACTCCCCTCTTTTTTCCTGCTGGTGGTGAAACCGTCGGCCGGCCTAGGGGCGCTGGGCTGCTGGTGCTCGGGACTTACTTGCTCTCTGCAGAGTCTGCGGCCTGCTGCTGGGCCCATCCATCGCTGTGGCCAAGTGCAGTCACCACCAGCAGCAGCAGTGCCATTGCTGCCCAGGCCCACCCAACCAGTCCTGGAGGCCGGAAGCTGGGCGGGCCGGCTGGGCCGGCTCGATGTGGGGAGTATCGGAGCAGGAAGGTGCCCAGGGACGGTTCCTTACTGAGTGGAGCCACTGCCGGGCACCTTCCCACTTGGGCTGGGCCTTCCTCGAGCCAGCCCTACCCGGGCTGGGTCTGGACTGGTGAGGAGGAGGAGGACTCCTTTGCGATGCAGCACCAAGAGGGCAAGCTGAGCTGCTAGGCTTGTGAGTGCTGACCTAATGCTAGGGTGGCCATACCTCCCCTTTAAAAGAGGATGCTTATGAAAAATACATGTTGCAGAGCTGCATTGCTTCCAGTGCAGCCCTGCACCATGTATTTTTCATAAGCATCCTCTTATAAAGGGGAGGTATAGCCACCCTACCTGATGCAGACTGCTGCATGAGGCCCCTCTGCCTCCCTGCCTGCGGTAGCAACATTGTGTCAGACACTTGCAACCACGGGCAGGGAGGGGGCCCATGCAGCAGCTGGAACGGCCCCCAGCCAGCTCAGGTGGCAATTTTTTTTTAAAGGGGGTGGGGTGGCTTAGCTGCCTGGGATACTGGGCCCCCAGCCAGTACGGGCCCCGAGACGAATGTCCCTGTTTGTCCTATGGTAGCTATGCCCTTGAATGTGTCGCGTGCCAACTCCACCTCCTCCTCCCTTCCCCTCTTGGTTGGTGTTCCCCAAGGCTCTGTCCTTGTCCCTCTCCTCTTCGCAAACTCATTGCCTCCCATGGCTTCCAATATCTCCTCTACGCTGATGACACTCAACTCTTTCTCTCTACTCCCTCTCTCTCTCCATCTCTTCAAGCTCGCCTCACCAGCTGTCTCTCTGACATGTCTACCTCGATGTCTCAATGCCAACTCAAGGAGTTCAATTTTAGCCATGTTGAGTTTATCTCCCACTACCCCCTCCTCCCTGTCGATCCTTATCGATGGGGTCACCATCCTTCCCGTCCCCCAAGCCCGTAGCTTAAGCTTTCTCTTTGACTCATCCCTTTCAAACCCTACATCGTCTCTGTTGCCAAATCCTGTCACTTATCCCTCCATAACATTGCTAAGATTCGCCCTTTCCTCTGTCTCCTCTGCCAAAACCCTTGTTCATGCCCTGGTCATCTCTCACCTCGATTACTGTAAGCTCCTTCCTGCTAGCCTCACCCACTCTCATCTTTCTCCCCTTATCTCCATCCAAAACTCTGCTGCCAGGGTCATCCACCTCACCCATCGCTTTGACCACGTGCAGCCCCTCCTCTCTTTACTGGCTCCCCCTTCCTGAATGAATCCTGCACAAGCTCTGAGTCTTCACCTATAAAGCTCTTCACAACCTTGCTTCCCCCTACCTCTCTGTGCTAATTTCCCTCCGTACTCCAGTCTGTGAACTCCATTCCTCCCGTCCCCTCTCTCGCTCTCCCACGCCTCCCCTAACTTCCTTTGTCCCTTCTCCCTAGCTCCCCCCCCCCCCCC
>QEPC01003896.1:954536-988453 GCA_003113815.1 Sphenodon punctatus | reverse complement strand
GGAGGGTAGGTATGGGGAGCCTTTGTTAGGTGCTGAGACAGCCCCACCTACAGTGCAGAGGGGTACAATCTGTCCAGATTTCGTCCAAATTGAATGGGAAGCAAAGAAATTACAGCCGGAAATGCATGCACAAACCATGATGCTTATAAAATCAGGACCCCTGGTCCAATTGTTCTGAGATGATGTGTTTGGTGTGGGGTACTATCCAGCCAAATATCATGCAAATAGGAGAAAACACAAAGATGTTACAGCCATTTCCCAGCCAGAATAACAAAAGCGAAAGCCTGACGTTATTATCATTATCTCCTTTCACTTTCATTATTGAAAAACAAAAACAAAAGGTTAGGTCGTTTTTATTATTCTAATAACAAAAACAAATGGCACATCCTTAATGCAACCTTGGCTCATGGTTTATTTATTTATTCATATTTATATCCCTCATTTTCCCGAAGGCTCAGGACGGCTTTAGCCGGGCTCTGGGTCCTGGTATCTAACTTGTCTCTAGTCGTGAAGCTCAGATGCCTTGGCTCCTGACACCAGACCCAGAGCCATTGCTCATCTGGGACCCCTGTCCCAACCGGGGGGCACTGATACAAGGGGGAGGGGGCGGTACAACCTATCATTTTAATTAATCACAGAACCAAATGGAGGCTCATGTGTTTTTGTAACTAAGGTAATGCAAACAAATGAATAAGCAAATGACATTTGTCTGATTTCATTTGTTTTTATTTTTTGTTTTATTAAAAATAAAATAATAATAATAATAATAAAATAATAATAATCACTGCACATGCACACAATAGCCACCAGGGCATTCTGCGCATGAGCGCCCTTTTCCAAAATGGATCGGTGTCATTTTAGAAAAGGGCCACACGTGTACGGAATGGGTCCAACAGCCAGCTGGCACATGCACAGTGATTTTTTAAAAATAGTTTTTAATAAAATAAAACAAAACAAAAAGAAAACAAACAAAAACAGTGAAGTCCTTTACAAAAGCCACCAAAAACAAAAGAAGGTTTTGTAAATAAAAAACAAATGATGTAACTTCTGCACTCCCCCATGTCCATCTGATACCTGCGTCCTATGCCCTTCGCCAAGTATCCTGCCCCAATCTTGCCTCGACCGTGCTCCCGTATGGTTCCAGATACCTAACTCACTTTTGCTTGATCATCCAGCGTTTTTGACCTAGGCAGCAGCATTGTATCTTGTGGCTCCTGGCTCATCCTACGCTTTCGTCACTCTGTTCCCAGGCCCTCTTGGTGAGAGCTGAAACAAGGACCCCCCCAAAAAAGGTGGATACCCATCATATTTCCGGTTCCTGAATTGACTTGAAAATTCTGGATACGAATCAGCGCGCAATTTCGACCCAATTCACTGCATACCCCATGACCTTGGAATGTCCATTTCCGGTGCCAGAATGTTGTCTTCTGATCCTGATTTTTCAACTTCTGGTTCCGATTTGTCAATTTCCTGTCCCAATTTTGCTGTTTCCCATCCCGATTTACCTGTCAGTAACCAGAAAAATGGAAAAAATCAGTCCCAGAAAATTACCAATTATTCAAGTATTTGGGTTTCCAATCAGTGACCGGGGAACCAGTCGAATACCCAACACAGTGCTCAAAAACGTGGGTATTGCCCACAGATACCAAATCACCCCGCCCTCTCTGCTACGTCAGGCAGAATTGCCACCTATGCAAATTTGTATGGAACACATGTGCCAATGCAGGCCCTGCAGCATGTATTTTTCACACGTGTTCCTTAACAATGTGCATAGGTGGCCACCCAACCATCAGGTCCCTTGGGCATGGCATTAACCCCTGATCTGTCCTGGCACAGGCTATTTCTCAACTGTATTTACGGGTTTGCCTATGGCTAATACAATGCGTGCTCAAGGACGGTGAAAACCTGATGGGGGATTTGGAATCAGTGCCACCTTCCCTTCTCAACCTTTCTTCCCTCCCCAACCATTCCTGCATCCTCTTCCCTTGGAAGCAGCACATTTCTGGTCTCGAGCAAACAATCCCATAAAAGAGCCATTTGCTTTTGTTTCCTCTGGAAGGGGCAATTTCGCGCCGGCTGTTTGCAAGCTGTCAGCAGCTCTTTATCGCCCGTATGCTGGTGTTCACGCCGAACAGTGGGTTCCTGGGGTCAAAGGTCATGCGCGGGATTCCCATGTGCTGAATGGAAAACCGGGCGGGAGGGGAGATGGCTGGCGTAGAAACGGATTCCCAGGACCGGCTCCCAACGAGGGGGAAGACAGGCGTCTCTTGGGGAGACAGGCAGGTGTCTCTCAGGGTGTCGAAGCAGGATTTATCACTGCAGCAGCAGCGGAGGCAGGGAGCTTTGCAGCCAACACATACAAAGCCGCTGATTAGCCTGCGGTGTGTTACAGCGCCGCTTCAGGGACCCCCACTAAGGTCAGACACAACCCTTGTTGAGGTGGGCTCACAGAGCCAGGGATGGATGTGTTATTTTAACCCCTAACTCGACCAAGGAGACACAGAGAGTCTGTGGCAGATCCAGGAATGACGCAGGCTCTGTCCCTAGTCCTCCAACTCAGCTTTCCTATCTTTGGGCAGGTCTCCCTCATCCTTTTGTCAGCTCTACGCTGCGGTGTTTAGCAGGGAGGAGACTGACTGACAACACAGCTCGAGGGAGATAGACCCTGTGTGTAAGGGTCAGGGGGTAAGAGGCATCTGGGAATTGGGAGGACATGGGGTTTGGGAGTGACAGGGTTCAGGGTCAGGGCTAGGAGAGGCAGAATAGGAGGCAAGGTTGAGGGCAAGGGAAAGCCAAGGCCAGGAGGGAAACAAGGGGGCACAAGACAAGACCTCCAGAACCCCAGAGGGCAAGGGTTCAGGACTGGAGCCTGATGCTGTGCCTGGAATATGCCTCTTGTGGGGCTTGACAGAGATTTCCCCTTGTAGAGTACATGGAACAACTCCTGTACCTCTGCAAGGCTAGACTGAGCTGACCAACAAATATAGCTCTTAAAGGGAAATCATCCTTGCATTTGTCTCTACCAGACAGATGTCTTGCAGGGATGAGGGGGGGAGGTAAAGGACGTGTAGACTTGGGGAGATGGAGGACAGACCACCCCCACAAAAAACATTTTGCATAATGCAGCTAACAGTCTGACTTCCTGTCTCTCTTGGCTGCTGCTGCTCAAGCTATGGTGCCTTTCCCAATCCAGGGATCTCTGGTTCGGTTCCCACAGGCACCAGGTGGGGGGTGGGGGGGGCTGCATGGGGTCAGGAGTGGCTTGTGACCCCTGGAGAAATATCCCAAGCACAGCATGGTGTAACCGTCACTCATGTTCATACAAGAGGGACTTGCCTCACTCTCTAATGGAGAGGGGATGTAGAGTCAACAGGGAGATCAAACAACCCTGGAAGGCAAGCTTTAAAGCCTCTCTCAGAGCTATTGGTTCAGGCTCTCTGCAGACTCAGGCAGGTATCGATCACTCTGCACCGCTCCCCATCCCGGAGTGCTTTCCTCAGGCTCTCTGCAGCAGATATTGCTTGTCACTTACATATGTTTAAGTCTCTCTTCACAATCAAAAACAAACTTACTTTTTTCAGGGATAGCTGAGGGTTTGTTCAATCCTATGGTTCCAAGAGCAGGGGCCCTGTGTATGGATTATTATTTATTATTATTATTATTATTATTTTTACTCCGCTCTTCCCACCAAAGGTGGCTCAGGGTGGCTTACAATATTAAAGACCATGAAGCCATAACACCCTCTTCATAACCAGCCCTGTAAAGCTGGGCCCTTCTCCCTGTCTGTCCCCTAGGTCCGCTCCAAGCCAAGCAATCATGGCATACACGACACTTTGAGCAAGATGACTCATTTCTCTCACACCTGGGCCCATGTACAAAATCGTAAAAGCGAGAATCCAAGTAGGAAACGCTCAGTCTGGGCTCAGAGCCATCCCGAGCCCTTCATCTGCTGGGCTGTCTCCAAGCTTTCCCTTGGATTTCAAGGACAGAGGAGCTTTTGATTAAACCAAAATGTAATTGCTGCGTCCCTGCTTCAGCAGCTCGGCCCTCTGCAGCACAGTTCTGCTGCCAGGCAGCCGTCCCGCTGGCTGCCTTGGGGGAACAAGGATGATAAACCAGGGTCCTGCCAGCAGGAGGCAGATTTTGCCACAACCAGGAAATTGGTTTAAAACTCACAAGATTAGATGGTCATAAAATAGGGGACCACAAGTATCATGTAATCCAGCCCCCTGTTCCAAGGGAGTACTCCCTCTACCTGTAGCACCGCAGACAGATTCTTGTCCGGACAGGTTCTAAAAATACTCACCACTCCCCCCCGAGTCCTGGTCCAGCGGCTCTTACCGTCAGAAGGATTCCCTCTCTCTTGTCCTGTGTTCGGTGGCAGGGGAGTCTGCTCTGCTCTCCAGCTCGGTGGGAGCAACACTTGAGCATTCAGAAGGTGATCTCACAAAGTCTCCCTCATCCTCTCTACAATCTCTATGGCGGGAGAGAGGGAGACCTGAGCACCCCGGAGCCTTTGGCAAAACCCTGTGTAAACGCACACACAGCGCCGGCTCACGGTACCCATGAGGTGTATGTGCACGTATGTGTATGAGGCTGCCTCATCTTACCCATGGTGTGTGTGCGTGTGGTGTATATGCACGTGTTTGTGTAAGGCTGCCTCCTTACCCACTGGTGTGTGTGTGTCCATTTGTACAGATGTGTGTAAGGCTGCCTCCTTACTCATGGTGGGGGTGCGTGCACACGTGTGTGTATGTGTGTGTGCACGTCTGTTCAGAACGCTTTCTAACACTGCCTCCTCTTACCCATGGTGTGAATGTGTGTGTATAAGGCTGGCTCATGGTACCCGTGGTGTGTGTAAAACTGGCTCAGAGGACCCATAGCAGGTATGGGTGTGAGCGTGTATACATGTATGTGGAGGCACACATGCAAGGCTGGCTCACAGCACCTACGACCATGTATGTGTGCGCGAGTGCGTATGCACACACGTACAAAGCCGGCTTGCGGCAGCCATGCTGGCAGCTTCCCCCTGGGCCAGTGGTATGATGGATGTCTTGGTGCCTGCCTCCCTCCTCTCTCCAGATGTGAGCCAGGGAGCCAGTCTTTGCCTCCGACCAAATGCTCCCCCCATCTCTGCAGAGCCAGGGAGCTGCGTTCCCAGCCGCAGCACTGGTCTAGCTTTGGGTGCCCAGGCCTCAAGCCGATCAACGATGGGGCTGAGAAACCAGGCTCCGACTTGGATGTTGGGACCTCCCCTGCAGTGCAACATCCCCCCTCTGGCAAGCCAATACCGGCAGGACCGGGGGAGCTAGTGTGTGCATTTGGGGGGTGGAGGACAGTCTTACGAGTATTGTCCCCCCCCCCACTGGAGCATCATCCCCCTGGATTTCCTCCCATACCCCATAAATGGCCTGGGTCCCCTTCCTGGAGGGGTGACCTCCCAAGATGAAATACCTTTTATTCATGCAAGCTCCCTTTCCAGCTCCCTCTGAGACCTCACTAAAGGGGAGGGGGAGGCACATGGCCACCCCCATAACCAAGGATTGATCCCCTCTTCCACCCACCTGCTCTCCCCCCGCCGCTTCCACCGTTTCCCCCAATGCAGATTCATCACCCTGCATTTTCCTAGCAGCCCCCACCTTTCCCCCAGTTCTGGGCAGCGGTGGGAGTGCTGCTAATCCAGGCTGATGGGGGACATGTCATCCCTCCTTGGCTAGGACAGTGAGTGTGTGTGTGTGTGTGCACACGCGTGTGCAAGCAAGCAGGGGGGTGGGAGGCAATTAGGGGACGGCTGGGACGCGGCGCAGGTACCAGCACCCCATCCATCACCCCAGCAGGTGACAGATGCTGAAAGGGGAGGGAAACACGTGATACCCTCCCCCCCTCACCAATGGGAGTGCGGGGGGATGCTGATTGGCTGCTGGCTGAGTGGTACTGGGATGTTGCAAGGATGACCTGAAGATGACCTTGTTCTCATCAGCCGCCCCCCCCCCCTTCCCCATCCAGCTCCAGGGCATCCTTCCCGGTTGCCTGCACGGATGGCAGACTCTGGTCCAATCCCAGGCATCATCTCCGCCGCCTGCCCCCCCCCACCCCCCCTGCTCGATGCAGACAAAGGAGGGGGGAAGCAGAGAGCAATGGGGTGATACTCTGCCCCACTGCAGCCCTTCCCACACACACCCCCTTACCAGGGATGCTCCCCTTCTCCGTAGGCTGCAGTCCCCCAGAGATTGCTAAAAGCAGGAAATCCAAAAAGGGGTGTGTATGAACCAGGCAGGGGGCACACTGCAAAGTAATTCTGCCACCTGATCTCTGCCTGTCTGTGTCCATCCACCCAGGGAAACTGTCTAGCTTGTCCATCCCTCCGTATCTGGGCTTCCTCCTCCATCGCACCTAGTTGTACATGTCCCCTGGATCTGATGGCCTGACACCATGGGGGCATTCTGCCCGTGCTCTTGAGAAGCACAGACCCCTTTATCATCCTGTGTTTCCCAATGGCACCAAGAGACCCTGGCGGAGGCCAAGGGTAGGTTGCACCGAGGACATAGTTAATAATAGGCCCAGGAGGTGCATGGGGGTCCAGTCTATCCTAGCTACACAACAGCATTGTACTGGGATCTTCATGGAGGCAGAGCACTACCGTTCCTGCCCCTCAAAAGCCACTAAATCCATTTAAATCTTGCAAAGTCCCAGCGTCCCCAGCAGTCTTGCCAAAAACCTCACCAAATCCTCACTGTCCCCACAACACTCCAGTTCTCCCAGCACAGCCAGGCTACACCCCATACCCTCAGTCAAGCCACACCATCCCCCCCAACAATACCCCAGTCCTGCCAGAACAGCCTTGCTGCACTCCCCAAGCCCCCAGCAAAGCTACACTGTGCCCCCAACACCGCAGTGGCCCCAGAACAGCCAGGCTGTACCCCAAACCCCAAGCATAGCCATACTGTCCCCCAAGTCTCCAGTGCCTCAAACCTCCCAATATTTCCTCTTGGACAATAAGCTCCACCCATTAGTCAATAAGCCCCACCCCATCACACACACATCTCCCGATGTTCCTAGTGAATAGAACAGACACTCTCCTGCTTCTCATCCCACTCAGTTTCTTGTTGATCCAACCGCTCCGCATCGGCAGCCAGGAAAGAGGCCTGAGGCTAGGTTACCAGTCTTATTGCCTCACTTTCCTGAAAGCGTGCCAGTGGGATTCAGCACCCAAAGAGAGCCAGTCCCTCCTAAACAGGGATTTAGTGTCCCCCAGGATAGCCATGACATCCTACTGACCCTCTGGCAAAAACCACACTGCCCCTCCACAAAGATCCCCATCTTCCCTCTCCCCAAAACTCCCAGGGCAACTTAGGCGACCATATACATGCATAAGTTTCCAGGACTGAAATATCTTTTCAGATTATTTTTTTTGGGGTGGGGTGAGGGGGGAGGATGACTAAAAATTACTTCAGTTTCCCAGTTGGGGATTTTTCATCTCACCATGTTATTAAACTCTTTCTTACCCTTCCCCCCTCTTTTTCCTATAGGAGAAACTTCCTGGCAGAGCATTTCAAATGGAGACACACACCTTCAGACTCCAGGGGTCCCTCCATTCCTGTGTGTAACAGAGAGGGCAGGAGATGGATTCCTTGTGGTTTGGCAGGGGTGGGGGGCAGGAAAGTTCCTATGGCCTGAAATTCCTGGGGATCGAGGCTCTGGCTTCAGTGCCCCCCACCCCAAGTTTTCAGCCACTAAGTTGCTGCTTCTCTGGGGTGGGCTGTCCCACTGGAGGGGCAGCCCTCTCTCCCCCCTGGTGGGTCATAGGGACGAATGCCTCACAACTGCGGTTGTACTGACCCCTACAAGTATCCAGCCCTTTGGGAGAACAGGGGAGAAGGAGAAATGGGGTGAGAAGGGTAAAGAGTTCAATAAAATAGTGAGATTTAGCTCCTCCCTCACAGGTTGCCCCGCCCCCTGCAGCAGGAGCAGATACTTCAGTTGTATAAATAAGCTTCTCAAAGGGCACAACAAGAAAGAGAACCAGGAGGCTCTAAGAGACTCCCTGAAAAGCTGCGCTACCCAGCCACCTCCTAATGCTGCCACAGCAGCCTGCTAGCAAACAGTTATGTAACCCACTGGGGAACGTGTGTGTCTTCTACTTCAGTTTGTACCACATGTGGCGGTGGGGGCAAGTTGGGTGGGCACAGTGGACGAGTGGAAAGTGGAGTTGTGGGGGGTCAGGGCAACTCCCCTAGCTTGTGCCCCCTGTACTGATTTGTGGCATGAAAGGCTACCCTAAGCTCCCTGGGGGTAGGGACCAGTCTATAACTATTGATTGACTGTACAGTGCCAGGGGCACTGATGGCGCTAAATGAATAAATAAAATAATATTAAAATAATAATAATAATACCCTTCTCAAAGGGTGTGGCCAGAGGAAATGGGGAGATTCCCTTCCGCAAGAAAATTACACTGACTCGAGGTTTACTTAGTAAACGTTACTAGGAATAATTGCAAGAACATGAACGGTACCATGAGTCCTGGGGTGGTGCAGGGGGCCAGACAAAATGGCCCCTGAGATTCACTTTCAGGTCTAGATCTCTATGTATATTCCTGCAATGCAGTCTAAGGCTCTTTTTACACAGACACACCCCCACCCCCGGCTCGGTGTTCGGGCGGGTGTGCAGCGTGGAGTGGCATGGTCCACCCACCGTGCCAAAACACCCACACCCCTCCATCTGTCTTAAAAGCACGAGAGGGTGGGGGATGAGGAGGGGGGAGGCAGTAAATGAGAAACCCATCCCCATAATGCTTAGAAACAGGGCTGTGAGCCAGGTTAAGTATCGGTATTTGTATCTGTGTTCGTGTTTTGTATTTGTATCTTTGCAGTTTTCCCTGTCGCCGCCAATCTAGAAAATGCTCTGAACACGGCTCCCTGCATATGGGACTATTTTGGTGCAGACGTGCAGTGAGGCTCTGCCATTTTGACAGGCTGATAGGGAAAGGAGTCCCGGGAGCAGCCCAGCTCCAAGGTGATGTGCTGCTGTTTCTGGAGCCTAATTGGAGACCTCAAATGCCACATTTTTCTTGTGTTCACTCAGAAAGTCGAATTCACAGCTCTAGTATTTGTGGTTTGGATACGGAAGCCAAAAGGGAATTTTCTGTTTATTTGTGTTTGCCAAGACCCAAATGCTCAGCCCTACTTAGAAATGGTTCCCTGGTTCGTATTAATAAATACCCAGAAAAAAATAAGTATCAGGGATTATATGAAAGTCCTAAATTCCTAGGAAGGTGCCCTGCATATTCCTAAACAGACCTCAGGAGAATGGCCAGTTCTTCTGAAGCTGCAGTTCTTCCCCTCTAGGAGACAGAGGAACAGTAATCTTGCCGGCGACATAAATCTCCGAGGGAAGAGAGTCTTGTCCTGAATGACCAATCGACACCCAACGCAAGAGAGGAAAACGCAAACCGAGAGCCGGCACCTAGCTTTCAAACGGATTCGCCGCTGAAAATGCATATGGGGTCAATCTTATTCAAGACCTAGTCTCCGCCCAGTCAGTCCTCCCCCATCCAATCACAATCTTGGTTCTGCTTCAACCCTTCCAAGTTGTGTACCATAAAGCTGGATTTGGCTACCGCCAGGGTGGGGAACCTTTTCCCTTCCGGAGGCCAGTTTGGAAACTAATACAAGTTCTGAGGACCGCATAGAAGTTGGAGGTGCTTTAGGGGTAGGGGGGTGCCATATATGCAATTTTTTAGAGGGCACTTATGAGAAATACAGGTTTCCGGGCTGCACTGGTGTCAATGTAGTCTTGCGACCTGTATTTTTCATGTGTCCTCTCTAAATGTGTGCATATATGGCAACCCTATTTAGGGGTGAGCTCAGGAAGAGAACCCAGATGATGAACCAGTTCCCTCTCCTTCCGTGCACACCCTTCTCTGCTTCCTTCCCTTGAGCTCGGTCATTCAGTGCTTGGGGGGTAGGAACTGGATCCAGGGACCACATCTGGCCCTTAGACCTGAGGTTCCCCTCCCCATGGCTCCATAATTCGTGAATCACCTGCCCTAGGTTTCCTACCACCTCCTGCAGCCCTAAACGTTCTAGCCCCCACCTACCTGTGGGACCGTCTCACTCCGCGGGCCCTGGAGCAGCCCTTGCGGTCGGCTGGTGGGGGAGGGGCTTCCTGGAGATCCCCTGGGTGTCGACTCTGGAGAGGGCGTTCTTGGTGGCCGCATCTAAGCTGTGGAACTCCCTTCTGGCGAAGGCCTGATTGGCCCTGGACTTCCCCTCCTTTTGACAAAAACACAAGGCCTGGCTGTTCCGCCAGACATATTCGGAGAGGGAGATAGGTGAAGGGCGGGTTAGGGTAGCAGGGTGATTGATTGATTTTTTTACCCCCGTTTAATTTGATTGTACAGTTTTCTTAGTGTTTTTAATATATGTATTATTGTATTTGTGTTTTATTTTCCCGCTGTTAGCCGCCTCGAGCTGCTGCGAGCAGATGAGGCGGGATAAAAATATTTTAATAAATAAATAAATAATTTGACACAAGTCCCAGGGCCGGCCTCTGAATTTGTGGGACCCTAGGTGGAAATAAAACGAGGGCCCCCCCATAGCCCTGGCATCCATAGCCCCTCACCTCTTTAACAACTGGGGGCTGAGGAGAAATAGCCCATCCCAGACCTGAGGTGACCTGGACCATGGGGGCTAGGCTAGGGCCCTATTATCCATGCTTAAGACAAGTTCTTTTTTCACTCTTTGTCCGAAACTCTTACCCTGAGCTGTTCAAAGGCCGCGCGCACCACCCCAGAAGCGGCTGCAGCAATGAGCGAAATGGACCCAGTGAGAAGAATCTGTCGCAGACTCTCTTCGCCGAGAAAGGTGCGATGAGAGACGTTCCCCGTCGTTTATCTCTCTCATCTCCCCCAAAGGGCATCGTGTCTCCAGAGTGTGAACACCTGTAAAAATGTAATTCAACATGCGCTAACAAGGTAAATCGCTGCTGCTGATGTTTTTAGCATTCATGGAGGATGAGCTTGGATTTATCTGTGACAGTCTTGTCACTCTGATCAGGGGGCGGGGGTGGAAAAGTTTCCTGTTTTGATTTTCTATCCAAACTTTACATGGAAAATTCCATTTCTTAATTTTGGCTGCTATTTTGGATGGATTTTGGTCAAAGAATTGAAATTAGCCTGGGAGTGACATTTAAAAGAAAAATCTTCACATTCTCCAACTCTTTGGACTCATTTTCAAATGTTCAGATCACCCATTGCAAGGTGACATGTTTACAAGGGCCTGGGAAGGAATCCTCACTGGTTATCCTGTGGAACCCAATGCCACAAGATGTCACTGCGGTTGAGAGATTTGCTTAAAGCAAGGATTGGTCATTGATGTGGCTAGCAAGGCTCTCCTGGGCTGGAACAACAAGTCATACGTTTTTAGAACTCAAGAGAGATACAGAGGAAATTAAGTTCTTCAGATGACTTTGATCCGTATCTTCTCTCATACAGGCCATGTCTTATTTCCCCCGCATTTTTCCAAACACACAGTATGATGGTTATTGTACAACATCTTCTTATCTGGACCAAAACCACATCCTCTGCGGTATGTGGATAAGGGGTTTCTATGGCAATCCCTGAGAGGCAGGGTAATTTAATGGTTATATATTTATTTATTTAAATGTATATCCCGCCCTTCCCGAAGGTTCAGGGCAGTTTCCAAAAGCAAAAGTACAAAATAGTCAAAATACAAAATATAATAACCTCCCCCCCACTAAAAATCCTTACCCTCACCCCTAAAAAAAAAACCCACCCTGCCAGCCCCTGTCCCCACCTGTCAAAAGCCACACAGAAAAGTTTTGCAGCGGCTATAGGATTATAGCACTGCGTGGCTGAGGGATCTCTCCCTTCCCACACTCCCCCCACTGCTCCTCTGTGTCAACTTGTGCCAGCCACTTCCCCTCTCTCTGCCTCGGTTTCCCCTTCTCACCCTCAGATTCTCTGCTTCTAAGTGCTGCCTGCTTCCCTGAGGTACGTGGAGAAGGGGTTTCGAAAGCAAACCCTCAGTCTTTCAGTGATTGGGTCGGGGACCCGATCCAGGAACTGGAAATGCCTCCCCACCCATTACCCATCCATCATGCATGTTACAGGGCTGCATACTATAGGCACCTGTCTAAAAGCACCCTTACTCTGGGTGTTACTGGAATACGCAGGGCTGGCTTTCAGACCTCCAGAAAAAGCAGCTTCCTGGGTATGGTGTTCTCTGCTGAACACTTGTTATTCTATGGGGGTTTAAAAGTACCCCTTGGAAACCAGCCTTTCAGAGACCCTGGCTGGTCCTTAGATGAGCGTGGGTGTAGACAAGCTTGGTGTCTCTTCGAATCAGACTAAAGCCAAGGCCCCCAAATCAATCCCTCACATGCCACCCAGGCCCTTTTCAGTGGCCTCCCCTAGATCCCCATGTCTGGTTGAGCATCACCCTGGGGAACTGCACCTCAAGGGGTAAAGTCCCTGTATAGGCTCCGTCCCCCCCACCCCCGAATTTTGGGTCTGAACCAGAACCCCTGCTGAGCTGTGATCCCCAGCGCTGGTCAAGGAGACACTGGCATGAAGGAGATGGAGAGCCAGGACCCTGCCCCTTTCCCCTCCGACGCATCCATCACCCATTGGGCAGGCTTGACAAACACACCCACCCACCCTTCCCCTGATGCCCTTTAAGCAGGGCTGGCCTGGTTTCTTGATGAGGGGAGAGCAGCAGCCAGTGGATAACACCTCCAGATCCTGCCCTGACAAGGCGATTAGTCAGGATAGGATCAAACCCCTTCTGAGGGGGCTGCGTAGCCAACCAGGCCCGGCACCCCAATAAATGCTTACTAGGGACCTGAGGGGGCTGCAAGTTAGGCCTGGCACATCGGGGCATTTGGGCTACAAGCCCCCCACATTTTTGGCAGCCTTCTACTGCCAAGGCACGGGCATAGGGGTACAGCTAAGGGGGCGTGAGGGAGCATTAACCCCTGTCCCCTCAGAGCACGCCCTCAGCCCCCCTTAGCTGCACCCTGACCCCTTCACAGCGCTGGCGCTGCCACCTCAGCCGAAGAGGAAACCAGGATGTCCCTAATTTGTGTACACGCGCATGTGTTTGGTTCATGTACATTCATGCAAATTTAAGGACCATTTCTATTTGGCTAATAAAAAAGCTAGGGGCACAAGGTAGGGGGCAGGGTGTGTGGGGCAGGGGCTGGATGCAGGAGCCTGGGGGTGCATCGTGGATCAATGGGAAGCCCCACAGCCCAGTCACAGAGCAGTTCCCAGACCAAGGAGGACCCCCCCCCTTCTGAAATCAAAGCAGGATCTTACCCTGGGCAGTTGCACCTCAACCATGCCCCTTATTTTCAAGATCTACGGTCTGAACGAACACACAGAGAGATGACAGGGGCCAGCCCCCCTAAAACAGCGATCTGGAAAGCAATCTCGGATGACTTCTCGAGAACCCCAAAGAGTGGGTTCGGGAACCCCACAGGAAGCAATCTAGATGATGTTCTGGGAAAGGATCTAGAGTCCAAGCCCTAATGTGGTCCGCAGCCAGGGAGGGGGAAGGGGTCCATACTGGAGACTGGTCTAACACCCCCCCTCCCCAGATAAGTCTAGAACCCATGAGGGGGCTGACCCAAGCTCCTGCAGTAAGTATATTTGAAACAAATCAATGCGGCTGCTTTTAGAACCAGTCCAGAACCCACCCGGAGAACCTGGCCTAGACCCTCTTGGCTGTTTTATTCGTGGCCGAGCCCTGACTTTCCCATGATGCACAGCACCAACCTGTGAGGAGTTGCACCCCTGGGATATCCTCCTATCATGCACAATGGCAGAAGTGTAAGTGGGGGGTGGGAGAGGGTTGGTACCTCTGAAGTCTAGCTGTGTGTGAACGCTCCCTCCTGAAGGGTTGCCCCCCACCTCCAAAGAGTTCATAAGTTCCTGTGTGAACAGGCCCTAAATTCCAGTCCCCCTTCCCCCACCCTCTTGCGGAGAGCTCTGCTCTGCTATTTATAGACGCGGGCAATAAATCCCCAGGGAACCTCCGTGTGAGCGCCGGCTATAAATAACCCTACAGCCCATTACCCCTGGCAAGCACCCGGCACCACTCCGGCACAAGATGGAGTGCTACCGTCACAGGAAACACCAGCCAAGTGCCTTGCCTGGCTGACCCCAGAGCTTCTAACCAGGCAGCCGGCAAGGGCTTGGCTCCTGGCCCCTGACACGCACCCCATGAAGCCTGCCACTTGGGGCGGGGGGGGGAAGAGAAGGGTTCTGAAAACTCCTTCCTTCCTCCCCCCCCCCGCAAAAAAACCCCATTCAAGACTCAAGGCGATGGAAGAACAGCAGCCCTTTGCTGAGCCAGACAGAACACACCAAAGCCCCCATTCCGTACACTGACAGGGGATGAGGGTCTGTAACCAACCAGTTCCAGGATTTGCCAATTTGGTGAGCATAATGGTCAGAACACACACACACACACAGAGAGAGAGATTGGAAGCAATGCATCCAGAGAACTTGGCCTCCCTGAATCCTCAGGGGGCGGGGTGGGGTGGGGTGGCTGGACCCGAGGCTACCAGGCCTGGCTCCCATGCCAAACCCCCTCTGACCGTGGGGCCTGACCCCTCCTCACCAGCTCTCACAATACACCCCCCAAGATCCAGGAGTCATGAGACCACCAGGCAAACCAAGCTCCCTGCTTGGGGGCAGAAATAGGCCCAGTTTGCTGTAAACTCTCATGATGTCCAGGCTGATCTCCCGATTTTAGGTAACTCCAATGATGTGGAATCCCCCCCCCCAAGCAGGAGGTGCCAAAGAGACCCCAATTTCAGCCTGCCATACCCAGAATCTGAGCACTGCGTAGCTGCTAGCATGTTTACTCCCCCATGACCCAGGGCAAGCCATGTTCTGGTGCGACTAGAGAAGGGCAGCCTAGGGTTTAGGGAAGGATGGGGTCTCAAACCCTCTAACTGATGCATTCCCCTTTCACCCTCGTTAACTCATGCTCCTACGAGTCACCCGCCCCCCCCCCCAAAGCTGTACCCCTTTCCCTAGAGAGCCAGGCTCACTCCTTACTCACCCCTGTCCCAGCAGGCGATGCCTCCAATTCTCTCTCAGATCCGAAGGCAGGACTCGAGGGGGTGGGAGGAACACACACCCCTCCCATTTACAGGGGACCTTGTGCCGTGTCCTAACGAGAAACATTTTTCTTTGTACCGGGTTGTTAATTAGCTCAATGATCCTTGCACATGCCTGGCCCTAGTTTATCAATCTCCGTCCTGGCTCGGGGATGCATTTACAGGAAAAACACCCCCAGCGCCATCCCTGGGGTGGGATCCCGATTCAGGCCCCCCCACCCCTCACTGCCAAGTGACCGGCGTGGGGTGGATGGTCCCCACGGAATCCAGAAACAGGAGGGTCGATTCTGAGTTTGCTTCCCGGGGGCAACTTTGTGAATATAAAAGGAAATCAGAGGAACAGAGACTGATTTTCTCTCAACACGACTCTGTCTTAGGCACTTGGAACAGTACAGCAACCGCCCACCCACCAGAACAAACCGGAGCCGATGACGTGCTGAATCCCAGAAACCCAGAATAGCGAGGCAACTAAGAAGTGAGTTTGGCTACAGCAGTGAAAAGGGCTGCCCTCTCTTGGGGGTTGGCTCAGAGACTCCAGGGTTTTGAGCCAGACTCTTTGGGTCTGTCATGGATGCCTGTGGCTAATCTGCAGAATCAGGGCTCCCAGCAGGGCGGCAGCTACCTCTGAAGGGGGATGGGCCAGAGGGATTGTCCCGTCCCATTTCTGATGTGGCTCCACCTACAGAACAGTGTGACATCCAGCGGAGCTTTTCCGGGTGGTGAAGGGTTTGGTCAGTCCTGCCTGCCTCCACCTGGACCTGGAGCAATCCAGTGACCGCTGTGACCGGTTCACCAAGTACTTTGTAGATAAGATCGCTCGCATCCGCCATGATTTCGGTACCACAGTTATTGCAGAGGATAATCTTGGGGCTATGGATGCCCCGTCCTGTCCTGTTTTGTGGGATCGGTTTCAGATGGTGTCGCCTGCCGATGTGGAGTCCTTGTTGGGATCTGTTCATGCCACTACTTGTGAACAAGATCCATGCTCGTCCTGGTTGGTGAAGACCAGCCAAGAGACGTTATGGCCGTTGCTGACTGGGGTGGTCAGTGCCTCCCTCTGGGAGGGCAGGGTGTCTGACTGCCTGAAAGAGCCTGTGGTTAGATCCCTGCTCAAGAAACCATCTCTTGACGCTGATGCTCCTGCCAGTTATCGGCTGGTTTCTAAACTCCCCTTTTTAGGGAAGGTTATTGAATGAGCTGTGGCATGGCAGCTCCAGGAACATCTAGACCGCACTGGTTTCCTTGACCCCTCTCAGTCTGGTTTTGGTACGGAGACTGCATTGGTCGACGATCTCCGTCTGCCATTGGACCAGGGTCGTCAGACCCTATTGGTCCTGCTAGACCTTTTGGCTGCATTCGACACTGTCGACCATGAGGTGTTGGTGACCCACCTGCAGGACTGTGCAGGGATTGGCGGGACGGTCTTGGACTGGTTTCGTTCATTCCTGGCTGGGAGAACTCACCGGGTGGTCTTGAGGGAGTGTATGTCTTCCCCCCGGGACCTCACGTGCGGAGTCCTGCAGAGTGCCATTCTGTCCCCCCAGTTGTTTAACATCTATATGCAGCCGTTAGGGGAGATTGGGAGAACTTGGTTTCAGGGCATGCAGTGTCATCAGAAAGAGTTCTTTGCTGCCCTCATAGAGTCTGCAAAGTTGCATCCAGCGGAGCTGTTCCGGGTGGTGCGGGGGCTGGTCAGTCCGGCCTCCCTCCGCCTGGATGGCAACTTGTCCCAGGCCCACTGTGAGGAGTTTGCCATATACTTTGCAGACAAGATCGCTTAGATCCGGAGTAACTTTGACACCAGGTTGGAAGCAGTAGGTGAGGAGTATGAGGTTCTGGAGGCACCGTCTGGTCGATCCTTCTGAGAGAAGTTTTGGGAAGTGACGCTGGCCAATGCGGTGGATGTCCTGGGGTCTGTTAGAGCCACGAGTTGTGAATTAGATCCATGCCCGTCCTGGTTAGTGAAAGCCTCCAGGGAGACGTTGGGGACGGTGCTGGAAAGGGCAGTCAACGCGTCCCTCCAGCAGGGGAGGTTGTCGCCAAGTCTCAAGGAGGCTGTGGTGCGCCCCCTTCTGAAGAAGCCATATCTGGATGTGGGCGCACTCGCCAGCTACCGCCCTGTCTCTAATCTTCCCTTTTTAGCGAAGGTTATTGAACGGGCAGTGGCACTGCAGCTCCAGGCGCATCTGGATAGTATCGGTTTCCTTGACCCTTTTCAGTCTGGGTTTTGCCCCGGCTATGGTACCGAGACAGCGCTGGTGGCCTTGGTGGACGATCTCCGCCGGGAGATGGACGCAGGATGTTCAACATTTCTGATCCTCCTAGATCTCTCGGCCACTTTTGACACCGTGNCCTTCCCTAAAAAGGGAAGGTTAGAGACAGGCCAGTAGCTGGCGAGTACGTCCACGGTCAATAATAATAATAATAATAATAATGATGGTTTCTTCAGCAGGGGGTGTATAAAAATGGGCTCAAAGAGTCATAGGTGGGCTTTTTAGGGAGGTTTTTGAACGAGCTGTGGCATGGCAGCTCCAGGAACATCTGGACCGTACCGCTTGCCTTGATCCCTCCCAGTCTGGGTTTTGGCCTGGGTATGGTGCGGAGACGGCCTTGGTGGTCTTGGTTGACGATCTCCGTTTGGCATTGGACTAGGGTTGTCAGACCTTACTGGTCCTGCTAGACTTTTCGGCTGCATTCGACACAGTCTATCATGAGGTGTTGGTGACTTGCCTGTGAGACCGTGCCGGAATTGGCGGAACGGTCTTGGACTGGTTTTGTTCGTTCCTGGCCGGGAGAACTCACCGGGTGGTCTTGGGGGAGTGTACGTCTCCCCCCTGGACCTCACCTGTCCCCCCCTCTTGTTTAACATCTATATGCAGCTGTTAGGGGAGATCGTGAGGGGGGTTTTTCAGGGCATGCCGTGTCATCAGTGTGCTCTACCTCCTTTTCCATCAACCCAGGGCATGCAGTCTCCTTATTGTCCCAGTGCGTCAGCTGTGGGGGCTGGATGAGGTCGAGCCATCTGCAATTGAATCCTGACAAGACGGAGGTGATGTTGGTGGGCGAGGGCTTGGGGAACCTGGGGGTGGTTGAATCTTCTCTTGTTGTGGGGGTTCGCCCTCCCATGGCCTCTGAAGTGCGGAGTCTGGGTGTGCTCCTCGATTCGCGGTTCAGTCTGGAATCTCAGGTTGTGGCTGTGGCGCGGAGTGCATTTCGGCAGTTACATGTTGTCCGGCGCCTTCGGCCGTATCTCTCAGACTCCGACCTCGCCACTGTCATCCATGCCTTCATCACCTCGAGGCTGGATTACTGCAACGCGCTCTATGTGGGGCTGCCCGAGAAGTTGATCCGGAGGCTGCAGCTGGTGCAGAATGCCGCGGCCCGTCTCCTTACAGGGGCGGGTCACAGGGAGCACATTACACTAGTGCTCCGGGCTCTGCACTGGCTGCCTATAAAGCACCAGGCCAGGTTCAAGGTGCTGGTTTTAACCTTTAAAGCCCTTCACGGCCTGGGCCCTGCTTATCTGTGGGATCGCCTCACTCCCCATGTGCCTGTGTGACCTTTGAGATAATCCATGGGAGCCTTTTTGGAGGTTCCCCGGGCGAGGCGGGTGGCCACTGGTGTTAGATCTTTTTGGTGGCCGCCCCTGTGCTGTGGAACTCGCTCCCGGAGGAGGCTCGGTTGGCCCCCACTCTCCTGTTATTTCGACATTTGTGTAAGACCTGGCTGTTCTGCCAGGCTTTCGGCAAGGGGGGGGGGCTTGGGGGCGGAGGGAGTTTTCTTTCCCTGCATAAGTGTGGAATTTTTAACTGTTTTAAATGTTTTATTGTTTTAATGTTGTTATATTTGTTGTTCGCCGCCCGGGCTACCCTGTGGGCAGGAGGGGCGGAATAAAATTTTAATATAAATAAATAAATAAATAAATAACGCCACTCATGGCAGGCTGCAAGAGCAGGGGTTTTGCTCCGCCCCCTTTGTGACATGATGTTGGCATCCCATGCCCAAGTCAGTGCTCGACAGGCTACTCAGTGTAACCATTTACCAGTTTTTGCCCCTGTTTTCTGAAGTCTAGAATTGATTTTCTGATTTCCGTTACCGACTTTTCGACTTTCTGTCCCAATTCCTGTGCCCATTTACTCGTTTATCAAATCAGTACCACTCGGTTAAATGGTGAATCAGTAATTCAGTAATGACAATATCCAGTATTTTGGGGTATTCAAGTCGGCGTCAGGCCGGCATCGGGCACCCAACACGGTATTCAAAATTACATGTATTACCCTTCAAGTAGCAGAGGAGCGCCAGGGAGGCAGCAGGGAGGCAAAGATGGTGGCAGCTGGGGGAGGATATGGACAGGGGGAAAGTGGAGAATGTAGCTAAGGTGGCTAGTGATCATGGCCGGAATGATTCGGCTGGACTGGAGACGGCCAACTACCGCCCCCAGGGGTCTCGCCCAAAACAGCATCCCACGGGAGGCTGGTTTCTTTCCTGATAATGCACAGGAAACAAAGAACCGAATGACAAAGGGCACCAAGTCAGCAACATCAATGTGTCAGGCGGCAAGGCGATGAATTTCCAATGGTAACGGATACAGGGAAAAGGGACCCATTCATCCCAACAGAAGCAGCGAACCAGCGAGTTCCGCTGGCAAGACCTGCTTCCATCCGAGTGACAAGGAACGCTCTGATGAACCGGACATACCAGATCATTTTCAGAAAGGAATCTCGGAATCGGAATCTGGTGCGGAAACAAAGTTCGCCAGAGCAAGATTTTGCCAATTTATCCGTTTCTTATTTGGGGCTCGGAGATTTCTGGCACTTGGGGGTACTCTGTTTTGTTGCTTTGTGTCTAATTTGCCAAAGGCCGTGGGGCTTGGGGCTCCAGAGATTGGTGACTTACCCACTTTGGGCCCAGAGGACAGAAAGAGAGAGAGAGAAAATAAGACAGGGGCTTAAACCCCTGGCTCCCAGTACTTGACAGTAGTTAGCAAGAGATGGGTCACACCTCCATGACCGTACAGGTCATGGAGGTGTGACCCATCTCTTGTACCCATCTCTTGTACTTCGCTTGAGCTCCCGGAGCTGGCCACTGTCGGAGACAGGATGCTGGCCTAGGTGGACAGCCGGTCTGAGAGGGAGGCAGGCAGGCAGGCTTGCAGACCGACCGACCCAAGGCCCATTGTACAACTGCACGCTCTCCGAAGTGCCACAGTTCCCCCAAGCTAATTAGCCACGTGCCGGCGCAGCTTACAAAGTTCCCGGAGAACGCAGCGTGTTGGCTCTCTGCAAAATGACTGCAGAATTGCTGAGTGCACAGATCTGGGGCAGCGGCAGCGCCTCCACTTCGCTGGCTGGCAATTTCCAGCCTCGCTGGCTGCCGCCGAGATTGTTATGCATTTAAATGTTATTTAATTGGGTTGTTGAGGAGCCGCGGGCTGAAGCGCCAGCCGGAGCGCTGGGAGCATCAACTAGGAATGGAAATTCCGAACAAGTTCCCCCCCCTCCCCACACCCCAACTGCAAAGCTGGCCTAGGGATAGGGCTGTCAACCCCCACATACACCGCCCTGGCCCTCGAACGTTGCTTCTGCAAGCTTCCGACCTGCCTACACAGTATACGCAGCATGCACAATATACACGGACACAATGGGACACTCTCACCAACACAGCCCACACTTTCAACACACACACCGATCCCACGGCGTACACTCACACACAATACACAATATTACAGACAACACACACAGACACAAACTGGGAGGCACAACGTGGCCTCACACAAAGACACGCACACATACATTTGGCGCAAACACTCAGAGATAGGCACGGGACTTGGGGAGAACGTAATAGCATTGTTAATCGTGATTCTGTTTGTACGTTTATAAAATGGAACGTCTATTTCCTGCCTGTGTGGCTGGGGAAAGGAGTCTGAAAATGAAATCTCCTCCAGGCTCAAAAACCCAGAAAGAAAACCATACTTATTGCTATTATTACTGCTGTTATTAAAATCCCATGATTGTTGGACAGATCTTGGGATTTTGTGGCTGTCACCAATAAACTTGGATGCTCCGTGGTGGGAATGCCCTGCCCAGAGAATTTCTGTTGAGAGGCTTACGGGTGCTGGGCAGGCAGCTTGGAGTAGTTACCTCCATTTAATTGGGACTCTGATAATGGGGACAGAACTCCAGGCGCTCCCTGGGTACCATCGGTTAGTCTTGTCTATATGACAAGGGCTCGCAGGGAGGCATCCTCAATTGCTCCCTCAATACTATGGAAGTTCCTTCCCCCGGACGTTTGTTTGAGCCCAACCCTGAGTGGCTTCCGGAGGTGGTGTGAAACTTTCTTGTTTCTTGTGTGAAGGCATTTGATGGGCAGGGATAGGGGATGGGGGGTTAGATGTGGGACAAGGGGAGGTGGTACTGAGTGGGTTTTGTGGGGGGTTGTGAGAGGGTTGGAAGTTTTGGGGATTGTTCTTATATGCTCTTATATATTTGTTTCTATATGCTATGTTTGTATTTTATTTGTAAGCAACCCTGAGCCTTTTTTAGGGAGGGGCAGGATAAAAAATGTAAAAGAAAAGAAAGAAATTGGGGTGCTCCCCAGACACCCCAAATCACCTCTACACCAGCCACAACTCAGTTTCCCTACTTGTGACTCTCGCCAGAGTCTGCTCCAATCCAAGCACCCAAATCTGTTCCCCTCTGTCATCTGGGTCTTGGAGGTGTCTCGGGTCACAAAGTATTTGTACGAGGCCCATTTTGGTAGCTTATATTTCACCAAGAATCGTCCCCCACCCCAGAACATTGCACCCAACTATAGTGAAAGCGTCTAGGGATTGTGGCTGATCCCAAGCTGAATACGAGTCAGCCATGGGATGCGGCGGCAAATAAGACTAATGCAATTTTAGGCTGCATTAACAGAAGCACTGTCTCCAAGTCAACAGAAGTCATAATTCCTCTCTATTCCACATTGGTCAGATCTCACTTGGGAGTGTGGTATCCACTTTGGGGCATCTCATTTCAAGAAGGACATTGAGAAATGGCAGCGGGTTCAGAGGAGGGCGAGAAAGATGATAATGGGTCTGGAAAGCAACCTATGAGGAAAGGTTGGAGGAATTGGGTGTATTTAGCCTAGCAAAGGGAAGCCCAAGGGCAGACAGGTTAGCAGTCTTCAGATATCTAAAGAACTGCTGCCAAGATGGTGGGGAACCGTTCTGCACGGCTACAGGGGGCAGGGCTAGAAATAATGGGCTCAGGTTACAGGAAGGGAGATTACAGTTAAATATCAGGGGAAGATTTGTGATGCAAACAGCTGTTCGGCAATGGAACAAGCTGCCTAGGGCGAGGGTGGGCTCTCCATTGCTGGAGGGTTTCAAACAGCGGCCGGACGGCCACCTGCCGGGGATGTTGTAACTGTCGACATCCTGCCTCCAAGCAGGGGGTTGGACTGGATGACCCTCGAGATCCCTTCCAAATTCTCTAGTGATAGCGAATGCGCACTCGCTAGTTCCATCATAGCCAGGGACTTGTGCGCGCTGGCGGCAATGGGGTAAATGCAGCCAATACGGGTCCCCAATAATCAAAGAAATCTTAAATTTGAATCCCCCCCATCTCTCAGATTGTAAGCCCTAGGGCAGGGACTGTGTCTATTCAATTACTTTGTAAAGCACCAGGTACATTGCTGCGCTATAGAAATGCTTGCTGATAATAATAATAAAGATAAATGCAGCATGCTCTAGAATTGCAAACAGAAAATAAACTAAAGGTCGCTCACTTGAACGATTCTAAGGGTGGTTTTTGGGTGGGGTATTTTTATCCTCCTTTTATGAGTGGTTTTTAGCGTGCTATTGTTTTTATCTTTGTTTTTAATCTGTTTGCGATTGTGAGCCGCCTCAAACTGCCTGTTGAGGAGCCGCGGGCTGGTTTTATTTATTTTTCAGCCGCCCCCTCATGCCTACGGCATCCAAAAATATACAGTAAAATTCAATAACAATATAAAACATTTTAAAAGAATCATTTTAAAAAACCCTACATTTTCTCCCCCGCAACTATCCCACCCTCCCCGAAGGCCTGGGTGAACAGCCAGGTCTTGCAGGCTCGACGAAAAGCCAGCAGACTTGGGGCCAGGCGGGCTTCCTCCGGAAGGGAGTTCCAGAGTTGTGGCCCGGCCACCGAAAATGCCTTCTCCATTGTGGCCCCCCGTTTTACACGGGGGACCCCCAGAAAGGCACCCCCGGTGGACTGAAGGAGTCGCCCTGAGACGCGGAGGGCAAGGCAGTCCCTGAATTATTTTATTTTTTACCAAATATTTTAAAGAGTATCAAGAATTCAGCCAAGTTACCGAGGACCGGCTGAATACTCGGAGCCAATCCTTGGAAACTCAGAAGTACTCACAAATATTTTTTTTTACTATTCAGTGCAACCCTAGCATTCAATTAAATGCTTTTGCCCAACACACAGTCCACTAATCCCAATTTGAGTGACTGCCAGTCCTCCTCCATAACTTTCACTTTACCTTTTCATTTCTTACTTTTTAGTTTGTGCTTTTTGTGTAATTAAGCTACGCACTTCTCAACTTCATGAACGTATTCCGTTCCCTCCCCTCATCGTCCCTTCTCCTTGGGGCAGACACACCTCTCTCCCCAATCATGACAGTTCAGCACCAGAAGCAGGGAACTTGGTGCAACAGGCAGACCTAGGTTTAGTGAGTCCCAACCAAGTGCTGTAGCCCCTGAACCCTCCTCCCTTTAGACAACTCCCGTGGAAATTTACCACCTGATCCTCAATCTGCCAATGCATTCACACAGCTGCTGATAGTCTGCCCCCACCCTCCCCCTACTTCCCTGGGACATTTCCCACAATGTCAAGGGCATGGAGCACTGCCATTGGTCTACCTGTTTGTGCAACATTCTGAAAGTGGCCCAGAGTGCAGGAGGGAGTTCCTACTCCAGGAAGTTCTACATCTCTATGGTCCCTTGTAAGTCAAGAAATAACAAACAGGAAATGACGTATTGGGGTGGAATTCATTCACACAACACACTTGCTACTTGATAGAGACAAGAGTTACCCTGGAGCACGGGGAGTGGCAAGGATTTCACATAACACTCAACTCTGATGTGACTGATTCTGCACTCTTTCATTAGTCAGTTGGACACGGCAATTGCTCGAGCAATACTTTATTGGCAGGACGATTATCCCACCCACTGCAGTGCCAACATATAAAAGGGACAGGCCCTTTGGGGTATGTGTGAAATTCCCATACACCCCGGCCAGGCCACTGTAGTTGGGTTCTGTTCCCTGCATCCATTGTTCCATCTCCCAGGATCAAACGTATTTTGATGTAACTGTTCCTGCGAATGCTTACCAGCTGGGAGCAGCAACCTTGGTTCAATGTTAATTAGGTCTCTACTCCAAGGTCCATGAAGAAGTTGGGGGTCAGGGATGCGTTCAAGGAAAGGAGGGTTCTGCACTGTGGATCTGTCTCCTCTCTTTCCGTGCATGCCCTCCCTTCCCCCCCCCCCCCCGAGGATTGGTTTTTCAGTGCTCGGGGGTAAGAACTGGATCCAGGGGCCAGATCCAGGGGCTGGAAAGGGGCCACATAAGAACCTGCCACAGGTCCCATTTGGCTCTTGGGCCTGAGGTCCCCCACCCCTGGTTTACACTGTTTGCCAGAACACTACCAAAGTGGAGTAGTTACTTTAATTAATTGAATTAGTTACTTGGGTTTACCTCTGTTGGTCAAAACCTGGCCTTGGGTTCAGTCTGTCCTTTGTCGTGCCGGCTGCGCTGCCTGGTGTCTCCGATTCCCTGGTCGGCTTTCTGCTCCCCGACTCAGGGAGAGCCTGCTGTAGCTCAGCACATTTCACTCCAGCAAGGTAGTTGCTAGGGCAGTCACCTCGGGCAGGGCTCTGGAGCGGCCCAGCTTGTTGCTGACTCGAGTGCTTTTTTCCCCCCAGGAACTTTGTGAACAAGAGCTCTTTAACCTAGCCCCAGGAAGCCTTTCTTTTATTTAATCAAACCACAGGCCAAAACCACAAGTACTGAGTCCGCTGGCTCAGTATCAGGTTTCAAGCGACCCCAGCTTTCATGATGATCTGGGCCAGAAACCTGGATCCTTCCCCCCCACCCCCAGCCCCCTTACGACGAGGCTTGTCTGGCTGGCTCAAACCTTGAGCCCCTCCAGCTGTGAGGGAAGCACAGACATCTTGATCCACCTGATCTTTGATGCTGGTTCCTGCCAAGCCAGCCAGCCCCTTTGATTCTGGGCCGGCGACTTCCCCTCCAGCCCCATCTGTTCTTCCCAGCCAAGTCTCAGGTTTCAGGTTAACGTCACACAAGATCAAAGGCTGCGTGGGGCAGGTGGGGAGCAGAGATGAGGTAATAACCCCCAAATCGGGGGCTAGGGGAAGAGAAATCCCTGTGGGCTGAGATCAGGCTCCAGTGTCAATTGCTAAGTGCCCCTCAATCCACGCCGTAACGTTCATGGAGAGAGGCTCCAACGCCTTTTGGGGAGGATGCCGCATCTGCAGACAAGAGCGCCATGAGCTCTGCCACGCCGGGGGGGCTGGACAGGCCAGCCAGGCATTGACAGGCCTCATGCCAGGACACTACTGGGCGTATGTGCATTGCACGCGAGTGTGGCATGTGGCCGTGTCTCTGTGGGTTCCCTAGTGCTCTAGTCTTGAAACTAATCCTGGAGTCTGGGGTGGGGGGGGGGCAGGCTGTGGAATACATAGAGGGGGTACCCCAACTTCTTTACCAGAGGCCCCTTGGTCTTACACATTCCCCCCATCCTTCTCTCTCTCTCTCTGTGACCACCCGTCTCCTCCACCTGTCATAGCGTATGCACATCTCAGCCAATCCCCAGGGGCCACAGCTGGCCAGGTGACTGCACAGCCCCAGGTGCACCTGGGAATTGTTGTTCTGGGTCTGGATTATTGTGCATAAGCAAAACTAGGGCAGTTTGTTGTGGGACCCCCATGGCTCTGGGCCCCAGGCACACCCCCAAATGTTACTCGGCATTGTGGGGGTAGCGGTGGCATCACGGCTAGGGATGCACAATGCATTTTATTTTTATTAGTTCCTTAATATGTTTTGGAACAAAACTAATGTTCCCAAAACAAATGAATAAGCAAAGAATCTACATTTGCTTTCAAATTCGTTTTCGTTTATTTTTTTCATTTAAAAAAACAACAAAATTTTTTTTAAAAAAACAACAACACTGTGCCTGCAGAAATGACCACTGGGACTGTTCTGTATGTGGGCGGCCCTTTCCCATGCGCACCGTTTTAGAAAAGGTTGCGCCTGCAGAGAATGGTTCAGCAACTATTTGTGCATGGGCAGGGATTTTTAATTATTATTATTTATTTTATTTTATTTTATTTATTTTTTAAAATTCAAATGGCTGCCAGGGCTGGTCTGCGCATGCGCGTCCTTTCCCAAAATGGCGGCGATGCTGCCAGCACCATCTTGGGAAAAGTGTGCATGCGCAGAGCAGCCATTTTGAGCATGCGCAGTGATTTATTTATTATTTTAAACAAAAAATTAAACGAAAATGAAATGGGTTTTTTATTGGACCTCCGACCCCCCCCCTCCCAAACGGATGGGTTTTTAACCTAGAAAAAGAATAAGTGCTGCACAATCATGGCTGCCCACGTACCCTACCTCCACTCCCCCAGCTCAGCCACATCAAGCCAGGGGGGTGGGGGTTTGGTGACTTTGGTAACTTTAGATTGAAGGGGGGGATGGTTAGCAGCAGCCTCCCTGCTGCTCCCTGAGCAATTTTTGCGTGGAGCTCTGGGGTGGGACTCAGATAAGCCAGGCCTGGACCCAGACCATCCAACCCACAGTAGAATTTGAAGCAGTGGAGGAGGGGGAGAGGCTGCCCTCTACTGGATGGGTTAAGACTTGCTTGGCTGGGCATGATGCCCTACTACAAAACCTCCTGTCCCTGGTAGCTGAAAAGGCAGAAATCCAGGCATTGGGGGGGGGGGGCACAGATCCACTGCAGTCTGCTCTCCAGGGGTCACTTAGATCCTCTTTATTTATTAAGTAATATTTTTCTCCAGTAAAAAAGAAAAACCTGCAAATCCAGGCAGCCGAAGGGTGGACGGTACAATCCGTGGGGCACCACCTGGATCGGTTTACATCCCCCTTGAGACCTGTGGAGCACGGGTCCTTTCTCAAGCTCCATCACACTGGTTATGTCGGGCAAGGGGCCTCCAGATGGGAAGGGTTCCATTCGAGACAAGACACCCGCCACCCCCACAGTGGCACAGAGACCAGATTCTGCAGCTAGCTGAGCCTGGGGCCACAACCTCCATCCGATCTCCAGCGACCGTGCCAGCCTCGGCAGGGACTGAGTCAGACGCCTGGTGCCACCTGGTAGCAGCCAAACTGGTGGGGGGCAAGAAAGGGCTTTCTTCCAGGAGGCCAGATAAAGATTGGCAAAACCCCACATGCTGAGGATGGGGAGGTCCCATATAGGTCTCTATAGCAGCTGGTTTGGGGTGGGGGGAAGTAATGCTGGAGGTGAGCATGGGGGTAGTAGTGGAGGTAGTGTGAGCATGAATGGGGGGCAGAGTTAGTGTTGGGGGCAGAGTCAGTGAGGAGGGGAGTAGTGTTGTCTCCAGGGAAGGGTCCCAGTTATCACAGCGTGCCAGGCCCCACCTACCCCATCTGTGTGCGCGCGTGTGGGGTGGGGGGATGTCAATCCCTAAGCAGTGCCATCACCCCCAGCTCCTCCAATCTGGCCCGGGCGATGTCATCCCAACCCTTGTTGGCCTTAGGGTTGCGTGGGGAGGGGTGCATGAGCCCCTCCACACGGATGGGGAGGTCGGCGGCTGCCAGGGCCTTGCGGGCACGTTGTTCGGCAAAGCGTCCCACCCCTATCACCAGGGCGACGCCGAGCAGCCCCACGGCCTGGCCGAGGGCCTCATCACAGACCCGGAGCAGGGACTCACGCTGTGCCGCTGGCAGGTCGGCCGGGGTCAGGTTGCGCCCGGTCTGGCTGACGAAGAGGAGGGGACAGTGGTTATGCACGAAGCAGCGGCGGAAGAAGGCCTCAGGCCCGGCACAGGCCCCACGGAAGAAGCCCCAGAAGCGGGCCCCGCTCACCTCCGTCTGGGGACACTCCAGGCCCCGGATCGGCCGCTTGGGGTGCTCGCGGGCTGGTCGCCACACCTGCCCACGCACCCCCAGCCAGTCCCGCACCAGCTGCACCTCCCCGAACGGCACCTGAGGGAATGAGAGATACTTCAGATCCCACTGCCCAGGAAAGCAGCTCCCCACTCCTTCCATCACCACCAGCAGCCAAACTCCCCAGCCACCCCACCACAGCTGCACATCTCTGAGAGGCCCCCCCACTGCCCAGTGCAGCTGAACCTAGCTCCTCCATTAGGGGGCAGCACCCACCACAGCTGGGTGCTGCTGTTCCCAAATCCTCCAACAGGGGGTGCTACCCTACAACATCCCTGTGGTTCCCCCTTTCTCCAGCAGGGGGTGTCACCTGCTCCCCAATGACCTGGTCCTGCAGCTCCCAGCTTCTCCAGCAGAGGGTCCACTTTGCACTCCCGGCCCCACCAGTAGGGGGCCACCTCACCCCAACCACCCCAGCAGAGGGCCCACTCCTCCAGAGCACCTGAGGCAAGAATCAGGACAACCCTTGCTGAGAACTGTTAGAAATCAGAACCCAAGAGCTGTCAGCCACCTCGGCAGAGATGCCAGAGGCAATCTGAGCGTGTAAGGGGGAGCTGCTCTCAGCGAGGTGCCCAGCCTGTGCCCCTACGGCACCCAAGGGGGCAATCAAAACAGTCTATCTGGGACATGCCCCAGGGTTAGATGCATCAGGACGGGAGTGACACTGAGGACCATAGCTGACAGCCCGGCACGCCAGGGGTGCACTGCTGTGCCAAGGTACTCAGAAGCATGGCTGCAGTGCCACGCTGCACCAGCAGAGGGCCCCTTGCTGCAGCCTCCCAACGGGTGCCAGGCAGACATGGGCACCCTGACAGCAGGCAGCGCCTGCAGACTGACACTACCTCACCCTAGCGCCGGGGGGGGGGGCTGTGTGTCCAGTCCCCCCTCTCTACTGAGGGTGCAGGCAGTGGGAGGGCATAGGGGGCATCATTCCCATCCACCCCTCCCTGTCCCTGTGCCTGGCTGTGCCACCTGCCCACTGCCTCTGCGTTAACGCTGGGATTGCAGGCCTTTGGAGACAGGAGGACAGTGTTAGCACAGTGTCCTGAGACTCACAGATTACTTGCCCTCGAGGGCAAATCGCTAGAGAAACCATGCAGCCTTACGCACACACAGGGCAATCCCGGCAGCCGAGCCAAGAGATGGTTCTCAAAACTAGCACCGCTCCTGACCAATGCTCCTGTGAGCACTGAACCCAGCTTACAGCTGGGGAAACTGAGGCACGCAGAGCAAGGAATGGAAGCCAAGCAGGGAACAGAACTCAAGTCCCTGAGATGCCAAGTCAGGGCCCTGTTGCTTGCTCCAGCCTTCGCCCACCGGAAACGTCTCCCATGGCCCAAGCCTCCTGTCAACCCCAAACTCCCAACACACACACACTGTCCAGCAAAACTGCCAGATATCAGGCAGGCAGACAGACGCCACCGGACAGGACAGGGACCCTAGCTGATACTGAATGAACCCTCCACCTCTGACCCCAGGCAAGGCAGGGGGGTCAGCCTCCCAGCAGCTGCCAAGCCAGTAGCTGGACATGGAGGAAGGTTGTGGCGGCGGGTGTGCGTGTGTGGTTTTGCCAGCAACACTCAGAATTCCAGCATCCAGCAGCCTCCCACGGCCTCCAAGAGCCAACAGGCCTTACTAAAACAACGGCACTCCCCAGCCGACAGCGCAAGAAGAACGTTAAGCACCCAGAGGACAAGGTTTTGGCCTGGGGCCGACCCTAGAAGACCAGGGTTCAAATCCCACCTGAGCAAGTCACTGTCTCTCAGTCTTCCTTTCCCCAGCTGTAAAATGAGAGTAATGGTGACCTGCCTCACGGGTCCTCCTAGGAGGGTGCCGCGCAGCCCGGCCTGACACGCCTGGCCTGGCTTGTTCGTAGCCCCGTAAGCGTTAACCTGTCGCACCCTATAAAACACACTGCATGGGGCTGAAGGACCGTGCTCCAGAAGGCAGGACACCGAGCTCTCCTTCAACAGCCTTGGCTGACGCTCCAAGTCTCAGTTTCCCTTCTGTGCTGCGGGGTAAGAGCCGTCCGCTTTCTGTGGGTCTGCAGAGTATCCTCCTCTGGGACACACAGACAGCACACACACACCCCAAAAAAAAACCCTCATCCCTTCTTCCTCAATCTGCAGTTACTTTGCCCTGTCGCTGCGTTTTAACAGTGGCAGAGCACAGGGAGAGGGAAAGATTTCAAACCGTGCCCAGGATTGTGCCCACTCAAAATGAGTGTGGTGTGAATCAAGTCCTCATGGACTCATGTTAAGCTGGGAACCTTGGCCCCGTTAACTCCAATGGAGCAACGCCGATTTACACTGGCTGAGAATTTGGCCCTATTTTTGGGGTGGGGGGGTATGCTCCAATATTACGGAGCCCAGAATCGCCCCTTCCTCATGGTGCGGGGCTTCTAACCCCGCTGTGCAGGCAAGGGCAGGAGGCTAAGTGACAGGCCCAAGGTCCCACAGGAGTCAGTGGCAGGGTCAGGATTTGAACCTAGACCCCAGAGTCCCCCTCCCACCCCCTTCTGCCTTACCCCGGTCTGGGCCATGCCGAAAGGCCCTGGGTTCATTCCCAGGAAGAGCACCTCCTTGGGGCCGGTGACGTAGCGGGTGACGTAGTCCCGGTGGGGCTCCCAGGCGTACTCCAGCGGGTTATAGACGTAGCTGATGGGCTCCGGGAAGGAGAGCTCCCGCAGGCGAAGGCTCTGCTCCAGCTCCAGCCGCAGGAACCGCGCTGCCAGACCCTCCCCCTCCGGGAAGCCAGGGGGGCCCGGGGGAGCCACTTCCATCCTGGCAAAGGAGAGAAACCCAGCAATAACAGGGGCATGGGCAACATGGCTGGCACCTGCTCTGCCCATCCCCAGAGCGGCCCCCGGGACTGGGCAAGCTCTCCTCCCCAGCTGCGGGAGTCACGGCGGCACAGAGAGGCCGGAAGTGGAGACCGTGCTCAGAAACGCTTCGGAGCCCATTTCCCACCTCCTCTGCTGCCCCCCTCAAAGGCCTGACTCCCCTGCTCCAAAAACTGCCCTTGCCTCTTCTCCCATGTTACTCGCTAGGCCTGAAACTCCCTCCCTCAACCCACTCTGCTCCCCCCTGAACTTCAAGCCCCTCCTAAAAACCTACCTCTTTGGCCAGGCTCTTCAGCCCCCGAGATTCCTTATTTATCGTTTTTATCCTGCCTAGCCTCCAAATCACCCCTCCTCCTCCCCTAAGCTAGGCAGCGGCACCTGCAACCCCTCTCGAGGGAACAGGCCTGGCTGGATCCCATGGCTGAGTCAGCCTTGCGCACCTAGCCAGATTGCCCTAAAAGGAAAAGGCCCCCTTGTCCCGTTCTCCAGCCCCTCCGAAATAGCCAGTCCCCCAGGTCAGATTGGAGACACTGCCCCCTGGAGGCAAAAGCCTCCCGATCCCATTCTCCAACCCCCTGGGTCAGCCAGTCTACCTGACCTCGGGCCCAAACCAGAGCCAGTCCCCTACCCCTGGATTTCATGAGCCAGCCCAGCCCATCCCTCCAAGCTTCGGCTGGATTGAAGGTGGCACCCCCACCTTGAGAGGAAAGACCCTTTATTCCACCCATCAGTCCCATAAGAAGCCAGTTCCTCTGGCCCCAGACTAGACTGGAGCCAGCCTCCCCTCGAGGCGAAAGGCAGCAGGCCCCGTCACCCGATGGGGCCAGCCAGTGCTCCTCAAAAAGCCAAACCTCCAGTTGGATTGAATCCAGAGCCCCCTAGAGGGGAAAGGCCTGCATCTCCTTCCCTGCAGCCCAGTCTCTAAAGGGATCACTCCCTTCCCCGCACCCAGGTTGAGTGATTTCTATCATAGCCCCCGTTACCGAGTGAACCGCGCGAGGCCTTCGAATATATTGCTCCACCGAGAATGGGCTTTTTATGGCCTTTTTTATTACTGTAATTAGTAAAGCATTCACTCAGATACGAAACATTACTGTAAATAATCTATAAATGCTCGGTGCTGTGATTAAAAAAAAGAAGCGAGCGCACTCACGCAGAGCCGAGAGACCGCCGCCAGACACACTTCAGCGGAGGCAGAATTAACCAACCGGGGGGGCACCTCAGTGGGGCACTCGGCATGGGTCACTATTTCATGTATTGTGGTAGTGCTCAGAGCCTCCCCACACAATTAGGTAACTGTGCATATACGGAACAACTGAGATGGGGGCGCTGTTGTGCTGGTCGCCACACGGACACACAGCAACGGAGATGGGGGGGCCGTCGTGCCAGGCGCTGCGCAGACACAGAGCGACCGAGATGGGGGCCCCGTCGTGCCAGGCGCTGCACAGACACAGAGCGATGGAGATGGGGGCCCCGTCGTGCCAGGCGCTGCACAGACACAGAGCGATGGAGATGGGGGCCCAGTCGTGCCAGGCGCTGCGCAGACACAGAGCGACCGAGAACAGGGCAGCATTCACTTCTCAGATGATCAGGCAATAGTTCTGGACCTTGAAAGCTGGAAAGGCCTTTTTTATGCAGAGGCCAGGCCAGGCCTGAGAGGGCAGCTCCATCTGCAGCCTCCCAGCGTACAGCAGATGCCAGGTGGGACTGGGGCCTCCTGGTGGGTGGGCTTGGAGGTAGAAAAGCCTAGTAACCTCTGAATTCAAGTCTAGTATCTGGACCCACCCTGCTGTGCAGCCTCGGGCTGGTCACACTGCCGCTGTGTGCCTCAGTTTCCCCAGTGGGAAGTCCCAGGGGGTAGTGCCTGCCTCTCGGTGGGAGCTAACAGAGCACGTCTAAGCAAGCAAATGCTGAGAGCCTGCAGCCTCAATGGGAGAGAGACAAATTCTTGACCTAAGAACCTTCGCTCCCAGCCTGGAGGCATCTAGCCTGTTCCTTTAAGAGCTGGACTTTCCCCAACCTGTTCCCCCTGTCTGACCAGAGATAGGTCCTGCTGTGCCCGGAGGGGGCTGCCGCCCCAGCCTGGACCACCTGACAACCCTGTCCCCAACAGTATGTCTCGGGGCTAGGGGAGCCTTTCATCTCCAAGTCACCAGTTCATGCCCAGGTCTGGGCAACAGGGACTGAAACCTGTTTCAGTCTGGCTGCCCCGTGGTCAGGCCGGAGCAGGAGCTCACAGCACAAAACCAGTGATGAAATGGTCCAAGGAGCCATGGTTCCAGTACAGCTAACGGCGGTACCGGTTCCAAACCAGATGTTTAGAGCATCTGGCTGGTCCTCAGTCACCTCTACTGCTAGCCAATAACATGGTTCCCACCTACACCAGGGGCCTCCCCCATCAGGCCAGACCGTGGTCCCTGCTGCAGCCACTGGGGAGCAATCGGTCTCTGTACCCAGACACACACACCCCCAGCATTCTGCACCCCCAGCCTGCAGGTGATGTGCATGCACTCCAGGACTCGGGGAAAGGAGGGGAAGATCAGCATTCTGCACCTCTCAGCCTGGAGGCACTTATGTATGCACCCCAGGGTTCAGAGAGGGGGAGGATCGGCACTCTGCACCCACCCCTCAGCCTGGAGGCACTTATGTATGCACCCCAGGGTTCAGAGGGGGGGGGGGATCGGCACTCTGCACCCACCCCTCAGCCTGGAGGCACTTATGTATGCACCCCAGGGTTC
>QEPC01003896.1:941311-951526 GCA_003113815.1 Sphenodon punctatus | reverse complement strand
ACTCTGCACCCCCCAGCCTGGAGGGGATATTAATGCACCCCAGGGCTCAGAGAGAGGAGGGGGGAATCAGTACTCTGCACCCCCCAGCCTGGAGGTGATATTAATGCACCCCAGGGCTCAGGGGGGGCGATCGGCACTCTGCACCCCCATCCCAGGAGGTGATATACATGCACCCTAAGGCTCCGCCTCTAGGAACGCCCGGCACTCTGTGTCTGTATGCACCCTACACGCATAACCCTGGATTGTACGCGTGCAGTTGCACACACAGGATGTAGGGTGGGGTGTTGAGCATCCACTAATGACTCCCGATGAACACTTGAGCCTCCCAGCATCCAGAGAATCCGCACCTCCTCCCCCCACGCCGCCTGTCTCACCTGCTTCTGACTCTTCGGCCACCTTCTTCCTAGCCTGTAGCTCACACAATGGCTGCTGGAAGTTATAGTCCTTTCTCCTGCCCAGAACCCCTTGGCAATACAGAGATCCCTTCCATTACGGCACTACAACTCCCAGTATGCTGTGCGGAGAGGCGGAAGAGACTGAGGGCCAGGATGGTCACTGGGAGATGTAGTCTCTAGGGTTGATTAAGTTGTGGATGTAGGTTGTTAGCTGCCTTAGGGATAATGTAGGGCTAGTAGGTATAGTTAGAGTTGGTTATATAGTTAAGAGTAACTTAAGGTTAGGTTAAATGTAGGGATATTAGGGTTTTGAGGCACCGTGTCACTAATGTTTGGGTTATAGTGTGAGAGTGTTGGGTTAACTTTAGGGTGTGTCTTAGAGTTAGCCGATGAGGTGGAGCTGTTTTAGGAAAGCCATGCCAGTGGGGAACCTGTTCCCTCCCTTGAACCACTTTGACAATTAGCCTAAGCTCTTCTGCACGCCAGATAAGAGTTGATCGTTAAAGCGTGTGCTCAGGATGGAGAGGGATTGCAAGCATGGATCTAGACCAGCGGTGTGGAAGCTTTTGCTTCCCGGGGGCCACTCTGAACATTAGTACAAGCTCCGAAAGCTGCACAGAAGTTGGGGGCTGAAGGGGTTTAAAGGGTGCACTTATCCCTAGTCCCTGTGGGCCTCCCCTCATCTCTGCTCCCGTCCCCTCAGAGCTCAGTCTTCCAGTGCTTGGGGGCAGGAATTGGATACAGAGGCCAGATTCAGGAACGGGGTGAAATGAAAATCAGCTGGGGCCAGATTTGGCATAGCCACTGGCCAGAGGCTCCCCACCCCTGTCTGGGGAACACAGGGATGTTAGAAAATAAATTTGGGCATTATTTCCACAAGAAACCAGCCTAAGAATAAAGCCTTAAATTCACAGCACTTACTTGGGTTTGACAGAAAACACGTTCAGTATGCTGGAAGCTGCCACCGCACCCCTCCGGCCCGGATCCTGCAGGGAAGTCAGTCCCTCGCTGCTCCAGAAGTTTCCCTTGCCAACCCTTTGGCGGGACACCGTGTCTGCAAAGCCGGCAGCTCCCCCGCCGCTGCCCCCAAAAGCCTGGCTCGTGCCCTTCCCAGCGCTATTGGGATGAGAGGCCAGGGGTGAGAGATCAAGTATCCAGTGTTCAAAATTGAACTACAGCAGAAAATCTATACTTCACCCAGAGAGCGAAGGCAGCGCTGGCTCAGTGGGGACCGGGAGTCGGGGCCTATGGGTACTGCAGGTGGCTCGTTCTCTCCCAGCATCCTCTGCTGTCTGGTTGCAGATGGGACAAGAGCAATGGGTCTCAAGTATAGTTCAATTTAGTAATGCTTTATTAGCATGACGTGTAATTTGGGATGCAGCTGGAGGGGGCACAGCTGGATACCCACAAATGGATCATGCAGGAGCAGCCTTGCAGTCTGTAGGAGCAGCTATTTTGGGGTGGTGGGAAATTCTGAACCCCCTGCCCCAATGGGACCCTTCCATGCAACACAACTAGTGCCCATGGTCAAGAGAGGGACAGATCCCTACGATGCCTGTCACAGGATGGGAACCCTTAAACCCAGGGGGGCTTTTGCAACATAGGGAGGCCCATGGAAAATTAGGATTAATTCACACAGCCCTCTTCCCTCCTGGGTTTGCCTTGCCCCTGCAGTGACGCATTCACACCAGTGCTGATTGCCCTGCATTTAGGGTGGCCACCTGTGGGTTTTTACCCGACACTTCCATAGGCCAAAATGAAAGTCACAGGTACAAAACGACGGAAGGTGGCAACCTGTATGGAGTGGCCAGAGAACACAGGGTGATCACGGAGCACAGGCAGGGGTGAGGGATTCACACAGCATGCCAAATGTGGGGGTGGGGGGGGGGTTTGTACCCACTTGAAAATAACTAACCATAAGGTAGCATCAACGAGTCCTCCTGGTTATCCATAACTAATGAGTCATGCCAGCTAGCATAACTAGCCATACCGGAGAGCAGAATTGATAAGCACGAGAATTAGTTAATGCTAACTGATATGATTAGCTAGATAGGATAAAGTAGGCTTTGCGGTGTTGGTCCCAAATACAGGCAACACAGAGACGAAGTAGTACAGCGATCTCTTTTACTGGACCGACTCCAGTTGCTGGAGGGACGCAAGCTTTCAGTTCTCACAGGGTGCTTCGTCAGGCAATAACAGACCTGCCTGAGGAAGGACCCTGTGGCCTCCAAGCTTGCATCCCTCCCCAGGCTGGACTTGCTCCAGTTAAAGAGACCCCTGTGCTACCTTGTCTCTATTCGCTAGTTACTGACAACCAGGGGAAGTAGGTTAGGGGAAGCTAAACTTTCTGTTAACTGGCATAGAAAGTGACTGATACCCAGGGTGATTAAATGCTCACCATTATGGGTAGTAAGTTAGTTAATGGTGACCAGGGTAACTAGCCATTGGTTCCTGACCAGTCCCCCCAATATTAACCCCGGAGTTCGGGTCCTCTGGAGAGAGCAGCCATGACCCCAAATATGACTGGCCCCGATCCCCCCCGGGCCGGGCTGGCAGAGCCAGCCCCTCCCCCTCTTTCGGGCCCATAATGGAAAGGGTTACAGTTTTCGGCGGCAGCCCTGGGCTGGCAGCAGCGGCTCCGTTGTGCAGACAGCGCCATCTATCGGCCCGAGGAGGGAGCGACCCAGGAATGAGCAGCATCCGCTGCGGCTGGGAGGCCCGGTGCGCATTTCGGGGGCTGGGGAGAGGAGACAGCAGCGTCAGCGAGCATGCCTGGGCGTGCACGTGACGTGCGCGCGCGTGCGCAGCTCAGCTGGTGCGTGTGTGTATGCGTGTTTGCAGCTGTGTGTGTATGCACGTACGCCTGTGTGTGTGTGCTGCACAACTCAGGTGTACACGTGTGTGTGCATATATGTATTTGTGTGCAACTAAGCATGTGCATGTGTATGTATGCATGTGTGTATATGTGTACATGCGCATATACGTGTGTGTGCAGCTCGGTATGTTCATATGTGTATACAATGGTGGAATAGCCATCTGGCAGTTCCGACAAATACCCATAATTTTGGAAGCTGGTTTTTGTTTTATTTTTCCACATTTAAAAGTGAATGTTTATGGGCTTTTTTGGTCAATATCACATCTTTTCTAAAGACGGGGGTCAGGTACATGAAAATGCCAGAACTGATTTTTGGTCCCACTCCGCCTGTGTGTGTGTATATATATGTACAGCTCTGTGTGTGTGTGTGTGTTCATTGTGTGTGCACACAGCTCTGTCTGCATCTGTATGTGTGCATGTGCAGCTCTGTGTGTGTGCGCAATTAGGCATGGGCATGTATATGTGTGTGCTCTGTGTGTGCTTACACGTGTGTATACATGTGCATGCAGCTCTGCATGTGTGCATATGTGCAGCTGTAGATGTTCTTGTACATGTGTGTGCACGCATACAAATGTGTATGGGCGTGGACATGTGTGTGCAGGGATTGGAGGAAACATGCATGCACACTGATGTGTGTGCAGCTGTGTGCACACATGCACCACGTCTCCATCCCCAGTGACACACCTATCGTGGTGCGCAGCCCATGTGAACAAGCCACAGACAAGACACCTCCCCCAAACCCTACCTCCCACAGCCCCAAAGCTGCAGGCATGTGGCACAGTATATGTTGTATGTATGTTGTAGCATGTAGTGTACTGAGTTTATCGGTCTGGGGATGCAGGGAGTGCCTAGAAATAAACCAATTAACCCAAAGTTGCCTGTGGCCACCTCCCCGCATTCACCACATCCCTGCCTCACCTGGAACCCAGGATCCACCTGTGAGGGCCCGTCCCCCAAATACGCTCTCAGACCTGGCACAGCCCTGCCAAGGCAGCTCCAGATTCCTAGCACCAGGCTCACTCATGATGAGCCCGGCCCACTCGGCCTCTGCCTTGGAGGAATGTTTGAATGACATCACCGTCTGGATGCATCGGAGCTACCTCGTGCTCAATCTGGGGAAGACTGGGGTGACGTTAGCGGGAAAGGGAAGCCTATATGAGGATGCCCTTGCCTCCCTCGGGCCCCTGAATGTGGCTGTGGTCCAGGTAGAGGTAGTGGGTCAAGTAAAGAATTTCGGTGTCATTTTTGACCACACTGTCCATGAAAATCCAGGTGTCAGACGTGGTTCAGAAATGCTTTTTTCAACTACACAATTTGCGTAAGTTCTGCCCTTATTTATCCCATACTGACCTTGCTACAGTTACCTGTGTGTCCTGGTGACTACGAGGCTTGATTTTTGTAACTCCCTCTTCTATGGGCTGCCGGCCGGTGGTGCTTCTCTGTCGCTTGCAGCTTGTTCAGAACATGGCAGCGCAGCTGCTTCCTGGTTTGGGCAGCCGTGATCCTATTCTGCTCGCCCTGTGTTCTCTGCATTGGCTGCCTGTGGAGCAGTGGGTTGAATTAAGATTGCACTGCTGGTTTTCAGAGCCCAGAACAGTCTAGGCCCTGACTATGTTCGAGACCTACTTCTGGAGTCTCACATGGATGGTTATCTGAGCTCAGAAACCACCTGTTGTTTGCAGATCCCGCCATCGTGCCTTAAGTCGGCAGGTGATCAGGCTTTTGCTGTGGCACCAGCCCCTCAATGTGGAACTTGGTCCCTCCCACTGTCCGTCTCCGTTCCTCCCTCCTTACCTTTAAAAAGCACCTGAAAACATATTTATTTTCTAAGTGCTTTTAGGATCTACTGCTGGTTCCCTTCATTGTACTCTGTCCTCCTTTTTTCTTTCCATTAGTTTAAAGTATTTTATTATTGTTTTAAATTATTTGGAATTTTTTTAAATGGTTTTTTACTATTATTAATTAATTTATTATTTATTATTAATTATTATATTATTATTATTATTTATATAGTGAAAGCAATATGCCTGGCACTGTACAATCCACAGTCAGAGACAAGTGCCTACCCCTAAGGTGTAGATTGTCTCTTACAATCTGAGAGACAAGAGAGGGGATGCGAAGGAGAGGTAAACATCAGGAAAGACAAGAGGACATTCATGAGGTTGAGAAGTTGCAGGCTCACGTGGTTTGCTTAGTCACCAAGCTCCCCCTTACCTCTCGGACCTAATCTCCCTACGCACTCCTGCACGCTCTCTCCGCTCTTCCTCTGTCCCCTCCCTCACTTTCCCTTGTTTCTCCTGCTCACCTAACCGCCTTCTCCCTCGCTGCCCCCCATGCCTGGAACTCCCTCCCTGCCCACATCCGCCTTGTCCCCTCCCTCCGCTCCTTCAAATCCCTCCTCAAGACCCACTTTTTCCTTGCTGCCTTTCCCAATGCCTGCTAGTCATTCCCCAATACCTACTGTCTGCCCTCCTCTGCAGACTGCTGCAACCAACTTGATTGTAACCAAGCCAAGAATATGCACCTGAGACTTCGCAACCGCCTGAATGTTTGTTTGTCTTCTCCCCTGTCTCTCCCACTGTCCCCTCTCCCTGTCTCCCCCTCCTTGTCTTTTAGATTGTAAGCCACAGGCAGGGACCGCGTCTATTTCTATGTTCTGTACAGCACCAGGTACATGACCGGCGCTATATAAATGTTTATAATAATTATAATATAATATATTGTTTTATACTTTGTGAAGCGCTCCAAGTGACATGTAAGGCAGATGGGATGCTATATTTATTAATTATTATTATCTGCAGCAGACAGAGAGAGCAAGGAAGGGTGACAGTGCGGCCTAGCGCATCAGTATGGGAGCCAGGACACCTGGGTTCCACACCCAGCTCTGCCCCTGACCCAGCCTCTTGCTTCAGGTGAAATCCAGCCAAAACCTGCTCTGCTGCCCCCGAGTCCCACTTTGCAAGAGTGATTTGTCTTCCACAACCCAAAGCTACTTTGCATTGCTTTACCCGTTCCACTTCCCACACACTTTCCCCTGCCCCCAAGGGGAGCAAGCTAGAGAGGCAGCCCTGCCTTGGGGAAGGGGACGGTGTTTCCCTAGTGACCGCCTGTGCTGTTCAGCAGGCCCCCAGCATCCTTGGTGGCTGCCTCCTCCTCTGACTCCTAGGGTTATTACCAGATGTCGCTCCCTTTCAGTGGGGGTGGATGTGTCCCACCCCCTCAGTCAGGAAGCTCCACCCTGCATCAAATGAGCTCCACTCCCTCACACACACACACACACACCTCGTTCCCAGTGCAGAAAAGAGAGAGAGAGAGACGCGCTCCTGATTCTTTTTCCAGTTAGTCTCTTGTCATTCCATCCTCGTTGTAATGTCCTCCCAAGGGCTTTTCCTGGGAAACAACTGGGGAAGGAAGAGCCTGAGGCCTTTCTGTCACTATTTCCTGAAAGAGAGAGAGTGGGATTCAGCACCCGATGAAACAGGGACTGTTGAAAATAGGTTGCACTTGGTGCCATCTGCCCCTCTCCTCTGAACCACCCTTCCCACCACTCAGCACCCCCTCTTTAGGAGTCCTCCATCGCCAAGCCAGGGGGCAGAGTTAAGGTGATATCTGGAGCTGTCAGCGAGCTATCACCTTATATTCCCTGACAGCGTGAAGGGGGGAGGACCTCAGCAGTGACCCCTGTTGTCCGCCTGGTTCACAAATACATGACGTGGCTTTAAAGAACAACCCCCCCCCCCAACACTGTGACTTGGGGGTAGGAATATTTCTCAGACCCTGCCCCCTCCACCCTCTGATAGGAAGCAATTCATGAGTTGTCAAAAGCCAAGTGGTTTGACACGAGGAGTCTACTGCCACATGAGAGAAACCGCCCATGACACATTTTGGTGCAGAAGGGTCTGACTGCAGCTTTACTGGCCGAAGAGACTACTTGCCCCCAAGCCCAGGACAAATCCACCCTCCACCACCGCCCCCAGGCTTGGAATGATTTGCAGGGAGGCTGCTTGAGTGGGGCTCAATTATATTCGGATGTAAAGCCAAACTCTGCATGATGGGGTTGCTCTGGCTTAAAGGAGAGCAAGATCTGACCCTTCAACAACAACTAGGTCCAGTGTTGCAGGTATAGCCCTGCAGCAGTTCAGCTGCACCCTGCGGGGAGTGGGGGAAGGGGCTATTCTGCCCATTGTACAGGGGGAAACAGAGGCACTAGTAGACTGAATGATTCACCAAGGGAATCCAGACTAGTGCCCTGCCCTCCAAGCTGCACTGTCTCTTGCTGGACCCCACATGACCCCATCTGATTTTATGGGGCTGATTTTGTGACCCCAATTCTATCCCCAAATCTTCACCCTCTCTGCTGCCTTTAACCCCGTTGGCTAAGCTCAGTGTCACTCACTCACTCACACACACACAGAGACAAGAGTCAGCTACCAGGGGTTCAGTTAGGGGTGGGTCTGGGGGGTTGGGCTCCATCTCCCCCAATAAGCTGCTCCCCACTGCTGGACCAGCAACTCTTCCACATTTCTGCACAGGTGAATGGAAACTAGCCCCAACCCCCATGCCTGTTTGTACCGCATCTCCTCTTGCTCCTAACAACCTTTCTGGGCTGGAAGGGGGGGGGGAAGTGGCCGATCACTGATAATAGGTGGGAATTCCAGAAGGTGTGACTTTTCATTTCCCCCCACCCCATTACGTCATTTCCCCCTGCATCCCCTGGAGGGAGATGCTGGGCGTCTTTAGATATAACCAGGAACCCGAGTTGACTGCACCAAAAAATCTTAAATTCTGCAGTCAGTGAAGCCAAATTCTGCAAATTCACCGTGAGCATTAATATTTGCATAAATAACTTGATTTGCATAACTATGCATGCTGGGAAGCAAATTTGCAATAGGTTTGACATAGAATCACAATTTTGCTAATCAAACACAACTCAAATGCTCTGGAATTTCAGCACCTCCCTCACACAAATATAGGGCCTTCAGACCCCACCCACCCACAATTCATCTCCCAGGGGCCTATTTACCCTCGAGTCATGGTCAGGATTGGCTGATTCTGCGAGGATTGGCTGATTCTGCGAGAATTGGCTGAGTCTGCGAAAATCACTGCAAATTGCAGCAATGCAGTTAACTCAGGTCCCTGGATATGACAAAGATCGGGTGTCAAAACCCCGAAGCACATGTTTGGCTGTTGTGTGTAAGCACCATAACAATCCCAACACCAATTTGGCCACCCGTTGAACACGCAATGTGAACACCATTGTATCTCAAGGACAATTTGCGTGTTCCAGCTGAACACATGGCCAACGTTGTGTCTAATGATATTGTGTGGCGTGTTAGCAGGTACAACATGGGAAACGAGGTGGCAGCGGTTACGAGCTCAGATCGGGTGGCGGGTAAAACACCAATTTGCCCCAAGATGGGCTGTGTGTCTAAGCAGCGCCACATGGTGAACACAGGGCCAAATCAGTGTTCGTATCAAGGTCAAAACACACATTCAGATGCCCATTGACGTTATGTCTAAAGACACCCGCTGGCTCTGCTCCACCCACCCGTCATGTCGCAGGTGGATTCCCCGGCTCCCCCAGGTGTACTGAGGGAGAGAAGGGTGCACAAGGGATCACTTACCAGGGTCTGGCCGAGGGCCTGGGATGGAGGCAGCAAAGTGGGGAGGATACACCCTACCCCTGGTGAGTGAGTAGGCGGGGAAAGATACTAGACGCCCGCATGCTGCCAACACTGGAAATCACACAGAGGTGGGGTTCTCTGTCCCGTGCAAATACAGACACTGCAGATCCTAACAACCCTTTCTTCCTTCCTTCCTTTCTCTGAATGTCTCTTCCAGGTTTTATCTCATTTTCTTTTTATTTATGTTCCTTTCCCCAGTTTTCTGCTTTTAAAGCTGCTTGCAGGCGGGGCGGGGTATAAATATATTAAATAAATAAATAAAGGTGTAGGAGGCAGGGAGTGCTGGACAGGATCCCAAGCTGAAATTGGTAACAGGAGAAATATCCACCGGGTTTCTTCACCATGTCGGTAGCTTTGGCATACAGATTTGATGCACCCCAAATGGAGACACAAGACCAAACAAATGAGTGGAAGGAACAAACAGCACAAAAAGATGAGAAGTGCATAGTCGAGCGAAGAGTGGTTGGATGATGTTCTTGGCATGGCCAAGGCAGGAACTTGAAGGCACAATCAGCAGAGCAATTGCCTCATCCTGACACCCACACTTGTGTGAAGTCCATGCCTGCCTGAATCTGCAGAGAGCCTGAGCCAAGACCTCTGAGAGGAGGGAGCTGCCTTTAGTGTGGACAACACCTACCTGAGATCGCAAAGATCCAGAGCAGGAGTTGCCCTGACACCTGGCTGAGTCTGCGCATCGCCTGAGTGCATACTTTTTTTTGGGGGGGGAACAGTACCCCATCCATTCCAGTAAGAATACTGACTCCCAGTCCCCACCCCAGCAGGAGCGATCGCATCCCTACTGCATCCCAGCTTCTGCAGTGGGCCCTGACACCATGGCCACATCTCCAAAGTAAAGGAACCACCAAGGGGAGGCCGGTCCCCTGGCATGCAAGAATTAAAGGGCCTGCTCATAGCCCTTCCCCCAGGGACAGATCATGGTTAATCGGGGTCCCTTGCACCCTCCTCTGCTTCTCCCCATCCCTCTGCCTAATTGCCCATTATTACCCATAATGCCCTGCACCTTGCCACCTGCCCATCCACCCTGGGACCCAGTGCCATTGAACTGGCTGGCCATCCCCCCTACCATGTCCCAATTACATCGCTCCCCACCTGCAGGCTGTGGATCAGGCTCCAGTCGGCAAGGTTTTGGCAAGCCCTGGGTTCAAATCTCCACACTGGTGTCCTGAGATTCTGCATGTGGCTTTCACTCAGCAAAGCCCCCGAGTCCCTGCACTCCCCCCCCCCCCCCCCCCCCCCCCCC
>QEPC01003896.1:906394-919195 GCA_003113815.1 Sphenodon punctatus | reverse complement strand
CTGGCTGTTCCGTCAGGTTTTTGGCGAGGGGTAGGGGTGTGGGGGGGAGGGGGGGTGTAGGGTTTTTCTTTTCCCTGCATATTGTATTTTTAAATTGTTTTTAAAATGTTTTCTTGTTTGTTTTATTGATTGTTGTTGTTCACCGCCCCGGACTGCCCTTTGGGCAGGAGGGGCGGGATATAAATTTTACATAAATAAATAAATAAATAAATAAAATAACATCCTGCAGCAGTGATTTCCGCCGGTGCTGTAGCAGATAAAATAAAAATACAGCATATCTCTATTAGAACAAACCCCTCCTCTAAAGGGCTCCCACTTATAACAACAATCCCTAACCTCAGGGACCTTTCCTTTCAATTTTAGACAGCCCCACTTAAGCAATCACTGGGTAGGACTGACCATGACATACTGACATACTGAAGAGAGTCAGGTCTTTCCAAGAATCAGATACTTCTACCCCCCCCCCCCCCCCATCCCAGGGTTTACAATGCAAGTGAGGGAGGGATCTTTTCCTTACTGATCAGCTGACCAGGAACACAGCAACCCATCTGCACAGCATAACGAACCCCCAAGCCTAAAAAACTTTCTCCCCATCCCTGGCTGGATTACGTTCCTTTTTAATGCTTATAGCAGGAGGGGGCGGCATATACATTTTAATAAATAAACAACAAATTAAATGATGGTATTAAATCCAGTCTCACTGGCAAGACCGAACAGCTTTTACATGCACAGGGCTCCATGGAGTTTGCAAAAAAAATATTTCCCAATTTCACCACACAAATTCTGGAACCGCATGGAATGAATTAGGCACATTTTCTCAGTTTATGCAAAAGTGTTTGCATCATGCAAATGAGTTTCCCAGTATGCCCTTCGATCCAATTTGGACATTGCCACTTAAAACCTCTGCAAAGCACGACACAAACTTCACAGCTCAGGGATTTTTCAGCTAGGAAAAGGGGCCATAAAATATCCCTCCTCCCCCAGGGGCACCTGTTGTCATTAACTTTTGGATCCCTATTTACTTTGGGGTCTTCTCCCCCGCTTCCCCTATTGAATTTGGCTGGAATTGGCCAGGAGGAGTCCAACGTTTTAAAAAAGGACACATACAAACAAATACATGGATGGTTATTAAGGGGATGGACACACATGGTTATCAACAGGTGGATATACACACACAGTTATTAGGGGACACACACACGGTTATGAATAGGTGGATATACCTGCAAACACACACACATAGTTATTAACAGGTGGACACGCACACAAACACACACAGTTATTAGGGGACATACACACACGTGGTTATTAGCATGTGGATACACATGTAAACACACACACATGGTTATTAAAGGGAGCAGATACATGCACACAGCCACACACACAGTTATTAAGGGGACACCATCCATACGCATACACATGGTTACCACACACACACACACACACACACACAAAGGGGACACCACACACAAACACAAACAGAACACCACACGTACATACACACACCAACCACATGGGCCTTTTTTCCCCCACAGGAAACAAAGTGAAAAATTTGACCATAAGAAATGTTTCCATTTTAGAAGGGAAAATGTATCCGATCCCTTTGGAGTCACAGTGTCCCAGGTCCCTTGCCCCCTCCCCGTCAAATCCCATGTCAGATCCATCCCATTGCTCAAGCCTCCTTTCCAGCTCATTAACGGTTGCATCGCACTCCCAGCCCCACCTTGCATCTTTGGGCCCCTTCTATGAACCTTTCGCCATGATAAGAATGAACCATCCGGTTCTGCTCTTTATTCTTCATCTTGCTGATCCGTGACGCAGCTCTCTCCTCCCAAGCTGGACTGGATGAACAGGCAGCCAGTTTAAAAGAAATAGAAGGGAGACATTTTTTCCACCCAAGCAGCCAATCATCTGTGAAACTCACTGCCGGGGGATGCTTTGCAGGCCTGTAGCACAATTGGGTAAGGTTCCCAATGGAACCGGAGGAACAGGCCCATCGATGACTGTTAACAGACTGGCAGTTGACTCTGAGGACTTCTTGCCTTCCCCTGCAGCACGAGTGCGGCTCGCTTGGTTTGAGACACCTGTGTTTTTCTTTTATAAGATTATTCCGTGGCTGTGTTAGAGACCTGCTTTTATTGTATTTTTTGCGACTCACTTCATGAACCAGTTGGTTTAGAAATAAAATTATTATTATTTATTTCAGGCATCAGTGTGCTCTGGTCATTGTTTATAGACTGTTGCTTCCTTGGTGGATTTTTCCATGAGGGCAGTTTGGGTGTAGTAAATCCTGCAATGATGCAAGGGGCTGGACTAGTTGGTCCTTGAGGACCCTTCCAGATCTATGACTCTAAGATGGGACAGGGGAGGCGGCCTCATGCTCAGAAAAACCCCAAATCGACGGGGTGAACGACATAATTGCCATGTGGTGCTGGCCACTGGCAGAGACAAGATACTGGGTTAAATGGACCATGGAGCAGACCCAGCCTGGTGGCTTTTGGAAGCAGTCTAATTTTGCTTCCACTAGCTGGGATTGTCACGAGTCCCACACGGGGGCCCCGATCCTTGTAAATAGCCACACAGACCTACTCCTCTCGACTGCAATCCTGTCCTCACCGGCTACAATTCTCAAATCTCTATTTTATTGTTCTTTGTTAGCTGTTATTTGTCATTTGTTATTTTTCGTCTGTTATCTGTTATTTGTTATTTATGTAGTGCCAGCAACGGGCTTGGTGTTGGACAGTTGTGATCAGAGACAGATCCCTGCCCCAGCAAGCTTACAATCTAGAATGGACATGGGGGGAGGGTGGTAAACGGGAGGGGCACATACAGGTCCAGCCTTATAGTTTGCAAAGATCAGTGTGGGGCCCCTGGTTGCCCTGACCCTGTATCAACGTAGAGGTGGTTATGTTTGAAGCTCTGTTGTTAGGGGGTAGAAGCAGTGCTTAATGTATATTTTTAAAAATGAATTGCTGAGTTCCAAGCCTTCCCCAGAAGCCACACCCCCTGTCTCCAAGAAACCACGCCTCCGAATGAACCCTGGTTTCTAGCTAGCAACCCAACCACTAGATTTCACTGCCTCATTTCAGCTGCACAGAAAAAAGGAGTTCTTGCCATTTCATTTATATGAAAACCAGCACAGAGACTGAGGCAGGAAAGTCATTAATGAAAGTCAACGAAACCATTCCGGGTTTTTTTCTGGCTTAATTTTTCCAAACCTTAAAGGGCAAACGTTGGTCTTTCACATTGAATAATGAATGAATAAATGTATTATTGGCACTAGCTCTCGCCTTGGCCATAAACAATAACAACAAAATTCAACAAAAGGAAAAGGAAAACACACAAACATACATATAATACAAAACAAAACAAATAATAATAATATATATATATATATATATACATGTATATATATATAAATTAAACAATTAAACAATTAAACATCATTCTAAAATCAATTTACTAATGGCAAATTAACCAAATTTCCCAAAACCACCGTCCACCAAATAATTACAAAGTGCATCAATGACCTCCAGAGGTACCAACGAGATATTGTAGTCACTTGCCAAATCTTCCAGTATTTAGAGCCTTACAAGCTTCCCCATATTTTACTCCCAACAGTGAAACTGAATACACACTATCATCCCTCCGCTAGTAGTTCCTCCCTCAATTTCATGGCCAAAAACATGAAGGAAGTTACTGCCCGCATTACCACTTCCTCCTGAGTATCCAGGAGGAATTTCAATTTACTTATATCAGGCCCATCCTTTCCTCTATCAAATAGCGGGACCAACCAAATCGCCCTAATCTCAGTATATACTGGACACAGCGCAGTAATACGTGGTTGAGATTCTCAATCTCCAATTCGCCACAATAACATCATCGCTGATCACATGGAATATTACTATATCTACCTGAGAGAACTGCCGAGGGAAAAAGCTGAAAACTTAGGAGAGTAAATATTCTTCTGGAGGGTCTTTCACATTTCTGGGGGTTCACCCTCCCACTGGGGACATTCCTGGGGCTCAGCTCCCCCACCCTGTAAATTTAATTGCGGACAATGTGTCCTGGCAAGCCCCCCACCACCAAAATTAAGCCCTGGGTGTGGGCCCCACACCCTGCCCTGGTGCAAAAGGGGGCCACTAGGGGGGAGGGGCAGAAGCAGAGAAAATAGCAGGGCCTGTGGCAGTTGCACAGGCCTGTGGCAGTGCACGAGCCTAGATTCATTACAGGGGAGGCCTTCAATGGGACTTCTCTAGATTAAGTGCTCTGAGGATGGAGGTCATTGGCTCGGATGAGAAATGTTTGCAGTGCACTTTTCATAAGTGTTCCTTAAACATTTGCAGAGGTGGAAATCCTACCTGGATGTTTCCACACATTAACCCCTCCCCCAGTAGCAAGGGGGTGTATAGCAACACATGTGGTGTTCACACAAGCTGCCAGATGTATGGACGTGCCCACTGTTTTTCTGGCAGTGCACCACCTCGGCCTGGGAAAAGACCAGCGGATATGCCCCCCCTGCCCCCCAGTCAATTCAGTGCTGGTGGGGCTGGCCAAAATCAAGGAGGAGGAACCCCAGCGCGCACTAAGTCACTAGGGTGTGGGGAGCACGGGCCTGCTCACTTCCCTATGAGATCAGAGCAGCCCCTCCATCCCATTCCCATAGCCGAGGAGCCACTCAGAAACAGGCTTCCTAGGTGGACCCAAACCTGAGTCTGCTGCCTGCTCCACATTTTCCAGAGGCAAAGAGAGGAATCAGCTGGGCTGCTGCAGCACAGAGAAATACAGGGGTGGGTGGGTGTGTTAACCAGTGGCACGGCACAATCACCACACTGCGGGAAAGGGGGAGAAGGAGGGCAGGGGGTGGCACAGGGGAGAGGATGAGGGTGGGGTGGAGTGGCGCAAGTCCTTGTCTCGCACCTGGGCCCATTCCATCCTAGTTATGCCCCTGACTTCAAGGCAGAGAGGGGGAGACCGGAAGGGAAATGCTGCAGCGAGAAAGCGTGAGAGATCCCCCTCAAGCACAAACTCAAACTGAGTGTCACTTACTCCGCCTTGCGCAGGCAGACCCCCTCCTCCGTCCACCCAGGGACCGGATCCGGCCTGCGGTCCTGGCACCTGCAGGTAGGCAGGCACTGCTTGCAAGGGAACTGATGTCAAACCCGCATGACATTCCCCACTGTGATGTCATGCCTGGGCAGGCACCCCCCAAAGGACACATATTCTGGAAAACCCGTCCTCAAACCAACAACCCGGTGAGCCCGCTCCCCTGGGTTGCTACCATGTCATTTGTTAACATCCACCCTTGCTCACTCCTCTCAATGCCGGACCTCAGCCCGGCCAGCAAGGGCACGTTTTTGTTTTGCTTTTAGAGGATCCACTGCTGGTATCGTTTTCCTCCCCTTTTTAATTGTTTTAAATTGATTTCACATCAAGGGCCCACTAGTGCTGCCCTAGTCGTGGAATTCCCTTTCCTTGGGGGTTTAGCTAAGCCCGAGCCTGCTCCTCTTCTGAAAGCGATGTAACCCCTTTCTGTTTAGCTGGGCAGCTGGCAGGTGGAGATAGGGTGGGTGGAATTGAGGCGGGGGTAGAGAAAAGGGCTGGGAAGGATTAAGGTGATTTTTAGAGGTTTTTGTATGTTGGAAGCCACCTTGAGCCTTGATGGGAAAGGCGGGATATAAATCTGAAGAAATAAAATAAATGAAGAAAATTAAAATGTGTCTGGATTTTTAAGTTGTGGTGTTCTGTTGTATTTTCAGATGTTGTAAAGTGCTCTGAGCATCATCGGGTGGAGGGGCGCTGCCCCGATGCTATGGAACTCCCTTCCCCCAGAGGTTCGGTTGAACCCGAGCATCTTCCAGAGGCAGTACAAGGCCTTCCTGTTTGTAAAGGCATTTGGCAGGCGGGGCTAGTGGAGGGGTTGGGGAGATGATATTGGGTGGGTTTTGTGGAGGGTTGTGGGAAGGTTTGGGGGGCTTGTTCTTGTATTTGACTGTTTCTTATGGTTCATGAGACACCCTGAGCCTATGATGATGAACAAACATGTATTTGGGACTTCTATTTTGCTCCTGAAGCATTCACACCAATAGAGCGCTTATTCAGAGAACAGAAGGTACTCGGTTTGTGTTTCGAAGTAACGGTTTATGGGAAAGTTTATTCGCAGTGGGGTTGTGGGAGTGACCACAGTTTGGCAATTGTTATGCCTTGGAGCTGGCAAGCAGGAGTAGCATTACCACTTGGACTTACGCTGGTTGTCTGAACGCAATCCAAGTAGGGTGGGGTTACCTGCTTCAGTTTGCCTCTCTTCATGGGAAGGTGGCCTGGGAGAGACTGGGGCTGTGTTACTCCACAATCGGTGGAATCGCCAAAAGCAAGCAGGCCCTTTGTCAAAGAATGCTCTCACCGGCCAAACGCCCTGGAGTCATTCCTCAACCCCTGTTTATGATAACAGGTGTCCTGGCTTCATCCCCTCCCATTCATTCATCAGAGGAAGAGAGCAGGGCCCAGAGCTATTCCCCCTTACTCTCCCCCTCCCCGTACCCCCCTCCAGCAGGTCCCAGCATAGGAAGATTCCTCACAAATTATACCTTCTTCTTCTCCATTTCTACCTCACCGAGGAGGGAGAGGTGACCTTGCCCCCCGCCAGAATACAAAGCTTCCAGAATCAGACCTGGCTCTGGGGGGTCTTGTGCAAAATGATCTTGCCCCGCCTGCCCCCAACATTGGTATGTTTGACAGACATACACAGATGCTCCCCTAGGAAAATGGTCCCAGAAATGAATTTTTGATGGTCGAATTATTTCTGTGCACACACAGTCATGCACATCATGCATGCACACACACACACATGCAAGTACACACACACACACACACACACACACAGCGCAGAATTGTGCCCCTCTACCTTTCAGAGCTGCTCTACCTAGTGTGCTATCTCATCACCAGCTTGTTGCCGAGGTGGCTTCCCGTGAGCAGCTGGGGTCAGGAGTGGGGAGCGCACCCTACACACACAACACTCCTGAGATTTCACCCTTTCTCCTGCCACTGGCTCCTCGCAGGTAATTCCAAGGACTCAGAAACTGGTAACCAACATTTTGGGTTTTTGACCACTCAAGCAGTATTTGGGTACTGATCCAGATAACCAAAATGGTACCCCCAAATGCAGGTATTATTTGCAGGTACCAAACCAGGTATTCCCGTTTCCGCCGAGATGTCTCAAACAGATGGAGCAGCAGCTCAGAAACTCATTGGCATTCAAAATGTGCATAGCTGGGTTAATTTGCCTAATTTCTCCTGCTGGCAAAAGGCAGTTTTTCAGCTCAGGGGCATTCGGGTTGCTGGTTGCGGAATTTGGGAATGTGTTTTGGGAAAATCCAGGGTGAGGCCAGTTTAGAAAACCATCTGCCAGGCCTCTATCAGCAACAGCCTCCTCATTGTGAATCCCACCTAGGGGGATGCGGGTGCAGTAACCCTTCCCACAGTGCAGCCCTGCCCTCCAGCCCCTAGTGAGAGCACACATTCCCTTTCCCTCCCCTCTGGGCACTGTTACTTCCCAGAAGGGGTGGTGTCTGGGACAGACAGCAAGTGTGAGGTGTGAATGAAATGAAATTCAAAATGATCTTGATAAGTTGAAAAACTGGACTGAAACTAAAAAAATGAAGTTCAGCCAAGATAAATGTAAAGTTCTGCATTTAGGTAAGAAAAATCAAATGCAGAAGTACAGGATGGGGGATACCTGGCTCGGCAGCAGCACCTGTGAAAAGGATCTGGGGTCTGTAGTTGTCGATCACAAACTGAACATGAGTCAGCAGTGTGTGATGCAGCTGCAAACATGGCTAATGCCGTTTTAGGCTGCATTAAACATCATTTCCAAGTCACCCGAAGTAATAGTTCCACTCTATTCTGCGCTGCTCAGACCTCATCTGGGGTACCGTGTCCAGTTCTGAGTGCCGCATTTTGAGGAGGACATCGACAAATTAAAATGGGTTCAGAGGAGAGCAACGAAGAGGGTCAGGGGTCTGGAAACCAAGTCCTATGAAAAAAGGTTGAAGGAGCTGGGTGTGTTTAGCCTGGAGAAGAGAAGACTAAGGGGAGACATGAGAGCCGTTTTCCACTCCCTGAAGGGCTGTCACAGAGAGGATGGCAAAGACTTGTTCTCTCTTGCCCCTNAAAGACTTGTTCTTTCTTGCCCCTGAAGACAAGACTAGAACCAATGGGCTCAAATTACAAGAAAGCAGGTTTCAGTTAAACATTAGGAAGAACTTCCTACCGGTAAGAGCTGTGCGACAGTGGAACAGACACTGCCCAGGGGAAGGGGTGGACTCTTCCTCACCAGACATCCACCTGTCAGGGATGCTGTAGCTGACGGTTTCCTGCATAGAGCAGGGGGTTGGACTAGATGACCTCCAAAGTCCCTTCAAACTGGATGATTCTATGAATACACACGCTCGCACACACAATTGCACACAAATTTAAATCCTAGCACCACGTTCACACAAACAATGCACTCCCATGGTTACATGCACACGCACCCTGCCTGCATGGCAGAGCCCAAGTGAGCTGTGCCCCCTCCTGCCCCAAGCCTCCACATCCCCCCACCCCCACCCCCACATCCCCCAGTAGCCTTTCCTCCCAAGGCCCTTCAGGCCAGACAATTGCTGCCCTCTGCTGGACAGTGGCAAGGCAGACAGTGGCTGAGCTGGGAACCCTTGGGGTTCGGAGATAGGGACGGGGAGATGTGGGACCAGATGCGAAAACCACATCTGGGGGGGTTCCCAGCATGGGGGGAGGGGGAGGACAGAGGAGAGACTCTGTCTCCTTTCCTGGGGTAGGGGTTCTGCAGGTGCCAGAGGCGCCAATTTTTCTAGGACACATGAAAAATACATGTTACAGGCCCTGCAACATGTATTTTTCATGTGTCCTGGAAAAACTGGCCTATCTGGCACCCCTACTTGCAGCACATAGAGAAAGCATGTCAGACTACACCCCCCCACCCCCACCCCCCCATCACCCTAGGCAGGCTGCCCGTCTCCCCATCCAGCCCTGGTTCTGGGGGGTGCAGCCCCACACCTGTTCCCCCTCCTCACCCCTCAGGCCAGTCCTAGCCCAGTCGCACCGGGAGCCTCCTCCTCTTCCCTCCGCTGGCTCCCGGCCCACAGCCGCACATTTAGTATCTCCATTATGGTTTATGGGGCTGTAAAATTTAACTGGGGCTTATTATGAGGGCTTGGCCCCAGTGCAGGAGCAGGGTGAGGTGGGGCAGGGCAAAGCAAGCCAGACTCCAGCCCGGTCTCACTTGGGGGGGGGGATGCGGAATCTGGGGCAGTGCAGGCCAGCCAGGAGTGGGGGGAGATGGGCCTGAGCCAAGGCAGAGTGGGGTGTGCAGCACAGACGCTGGTACCCGGAATTGGCAGCCCAGGGGCTGATGGAGGAGCAGGACCCATCTCCAGGAGCAGAGTGGGCAGTGCCCTTGCCCCTCACCTCAACAGGACAGCAGGAGGTCCCACCGTCCAGGCAGAGGTACAGACCCCAAGGGGAATGCCCCATCCACCCAAGAGGGGTCTGCCTGTGTTTGTGAGGCAGGGCAGGATGCCAGATGTTTGGGGGGCCTGGACAGGATCTCCAGATGTTTGTGGGGCATGGCCAAGTTCTCCACAAATTTTTCAGGAATCTCCATATGCTTATAAGGCCAAGGTGAGATCTTCAGATGTTTTTGGGAGGTATCCAGATGGTTGCAGAGCATGAGTGGGATCTGTGGATGTTTGCAGTGACTGGGTAAGATCTCCAAATGTTTTTGAGGGAGCCTCCTGTCCTGGATGAGCTCTCAAAATGCTTTAAGGGGGTCTCCAGATGTTTGTGGGGCCTGGGTGAACTCTCCAGATGTTTTGGAGGGGGTCTCCAGATGTTTGTGGGGCCTGGGTGAACTCTCCAGATGTTTTGGAGGGGGTCTCCAGATGTTTGTGGGGCCTGGGGTGAGACCTTCACATGTTTGGGAGGGGGGGTGTCTCCAGATGCTTCTGGAGCCTGGGTGAGATCTCCAGATGTTTTGAGGTGGTCTCTAAATGCTTGTGTAACACGGGTAGGCTCTCCAGATGTTTGCAAGACGTCGTTCTCCAGTTGCTTGTGGGCTTGGCTGAAGTCTCCAGGTGTCCGGGAGTGCCTCCATGTGGTCTGACAGACCCTTCTGCTCCGCACAGCATTCACTGCACCCAGAAACACTGCCACGGGCCCAGGACCTGACCTGAACAAGGCTCCCATCTGCCCATCCTACAAGCGCCAGCTGGGTCAAGTCCATCTAACCCAGTGTCCTGTCTCCAACAGTGGCCAGGAGAAGAGGCATGGGAGGCAGAGCATGTATGGGGCGATCCAACCAACCTCTCTTGTTCTCTCTCAGCTCCCGACAGCCAGAGCCTTATGGACACCCTGAGCAGAAGGAGGCTGTGAACTCTAGGAGAAGACCAGGAAGTTCAGTACCCTGCAGGGGTCATGCCCAACCAATCAGGAGTTATGTAGTCCGCTTTCAAGCACAGGAGATTTGTATGCTCAAACCCAAGCTTTTAGCTGCTCCCAGATGGCTCTGGTTTGAGCCCATGAGCCCTGGCAGTCCTTCACAACATCCTGCCGCCATGCGTTCCCCAGGTTAACAATGCACTGTGCCAGAAAAATTACTTCCTTTTGTTTTAACCCTGCTGCCTCTTCCTTTTGTTAAGCCTTTCCTTGTTCTTGTTCTGTCCTCCGAGATGATACCGGCCTCCTAGTCCCTTTCCACGCACAAGTCACAATCTTGTCTCTCTGTAGCTTACACCCCCAGCCCCGCTTCAGTCATCTCCTTTTTAAAATCAAAGAGCTTGTGACTTTGCCATCTCAGAAGTGATCCCCACTAACCACTACACCAGGGATGGGGCACCCTTAGACCAAATCCAGCCTCCATCTGGTTACCATTCCACAAGTCACACACACACACACACACTCCGCTGAAGGGGAATTGAGCTGGGCAGGGCTAGGCCAGCCTTGAAATCTGTAGGGCCCAGAATGAAAATAAAATACAGAGAGGGCAAGGGGGCTGGCTCTGCCCTCGCCCCCTCTCACATTTCCTAATCTGGGACTTGCTTAGGAACACAGGATGTCATGGAAGATTTTTATGATTCTTATTATTTTACCACCACCACAGCAGTACAATTTGCAAGTGAAACCACAGAGTCGAGACCCAACGTCACAAGGCACAAACCTCAGCACCTGGCGTAAGATATTTGTAAACTGAGAGGAACCCAAGACGCATTTTGCAAGAGCCTCGGACTAAAACACTAGGCTCTAGGCTCTGCTGCTTCCCGACTGCTGCATTTGGAGGCCCGATGGGAAGGGAGCTGTGTTACCGCTGCTTGCGAGAGTCAGGGCAGGGCAGGAGGGACAGGCGCAGCAGGGAGCAGTCTGCAGGGCTCTCACAAGGGCAGGAAAGCAGGGGGCCGGGACCATGAGCTCAATGGTCCCTGCTTTAAGGAGCTGGCAGTGCTGGCCTTACCAGAGGGTGATCCAAAGTAGCCCCTGATTTCACCTTCTCCCAACAGGCCCCCAAATATGACCCCTCTAGGGCCTGGTAGAGGGTGTGCCTGAGGGGGCGGGGCTATGTGGAAAGGGGTAGGGTCACCAGGGCCCCTGCCTTTTATCTTCTCCTCCAGGCCTGGCAAATTGTAAGGACAGCCCTGGAAGCCAGGATGAGGGTGCACACTTAACACAGATAGAGGAACGAGGGGTGAGTCTGCAAGATGGGAGGCGGTTGTGTGAACATGCTCTTGCTTTTCAGAGCTCTGTACTCAGCCACCCTGTAGCTATGACGAGTTCAGATCGCTGCCAGGCATCAGGTGGCAGAGAACAAGGGATTGCCTAGGAGCTCTGGCGATGGTAAGGAATTCCCACCACATTCCGGATGTGGGTTTGTGCCCACTTGAAAAGAGTGTTGTGTGAATTCCACCAGAAACTCTTGCCATCCAATAATGTTCATCCTGTGGCCTGACAAAAACTAGGAGGCATGGGGCAGAGTCTCAAACACCCCCTACTGGACCCCTATCAATGAAACAGCCTAAGAAACTGGGACTGTTTAGCCTAGATAGAAGAAGATTAAGGGGCTGCATGATAACACCGTTTCAAACATGAAAGAGTCTGCTTTTAGCAAAATGGTACCCAGTTGTTCTTTCTGGTCACTGGGGACAGGACGAGACGGAATGAGCTTAAAGGAGAAGAGATTTTGGCTGAACATTAGGGGACCCTTGGGGTTCACAGATCTTAGAGGTGGGTGGGTGGGTGTGTTGATTCCATTCTTTCCAATGTCACAAGGCTGCCAAAACGTCTGATTGAATTGTGGGGATGCTCACAACAGTAGGGGGGCTTTAGGGAATTTATCCAGAAATCCCAAGAATCATTATGCAGTCACAAGATGCTCAGCGTCCAATCATCAGCATCTCCTCTACGAGGGGCTGTGCCGAAACTTACGAAAATGCAATGGCAGCATCTGCTCCCACGCCTCGGAAACTGGGAGTCAGGGAAAAAAACAAACCCCAGATGAAGTATTGGATTGTTTTTGTCATCTCGGGATTTCAAAGCCAAATCTTGAAATGTTAAGCGTACGACTCATCATTTTTTAACTCAGACCTGGCAGCTCTAGGGTCAGCCCCTGCTAGCTCTGGGTTTACCCCTCTGGGAAATGCATTTACCCTGCTCGGTATAGGGCGAGGCAGACAACTGTGGATGGTGCCACAGACTTCGAAATTCTGGGGAAACGGGATAGATGGGGGGCGGGGGGGGGGGGGG
>QEPC01003896.1:886735-900168 GCA_003113815.1 Sphenodon punctatus | reverse complement strand
TAGGCACGAGGGGGCGGCTAAAAAATATTTATAAATAAATAAAGTGCCCTCTAAAAATGTGCATATATGGCAACCCTAACATATCCATATCCCACAGCACACATCACAGGTGCACAAAGCTATATCCCCAGCACACACGCACACACACACACACACACACACACTGCCCACAACCTTTTAGGAGCAGCGCCAAGCTGCCTGTATGGGATGTCTGAGCTTTGCAGTGCGGGAGTCTGTCCATGTGTGGGTCTGTCTGGGCATTTCCTGGCATGAGGGTTGGGGGCATAGAAGGGATGGTGAGTCACCTGGGAAAGGACAGAGGGCCCAGTGGTTTTTCTCAGGGGGGGGGGTCACCAGATTGTGGGCAAGGGGTGGGAGTGCCAGGAGGGACCCTGGATTTCTGCTCCCCAGCGCGGTGCCAACCACATCTGTCTCCAGCTGTGCAGAGGGTGAACCTGGGAGGCCCTTATCCAGAGCTATTTCCCAGCTCCTAAACTGGTGGCGGCTCCAATTCCCGAGCGCTGCAGGGGTGTGTGTGTAGGGGATAGGCCTGACTGCTGTGTGAAACTAGCCCCCCACGCGGGAGCTCTGCGGAGCTCATCACTTCGCATGGGGAAGGTAGAGGATGGGGAGCAGAGCAGGGGGGAGCTGCAGAACGTGGAGGTTCTTGGCTGCTTTTCTATTCACTCCATCCTGGGGGCAAATCCGCAAAGGTTATAGGGGTCCCGGCCTGCTCTGCTGAGGCTAATGGGACCCTGGTAATAAAATGGGGAGAGGGGAACCAGGGCCCCTGCCTGCTCCTTCCATGGACCAGACACCAGGGTGCAGACAGACAGATGTTGCTGTGGGGCAGAGGATTTGAGGCTCCATCAGTGCCAGGCTGTGTGTAGACGCCACAGGGTGGGGTGGGATCGACCATGCCCAGCAAAGCGGTGGCACACTTGGGAGCCCAGCACAGCAGGGGCTGGGAACCAGGCCCCCAGGAGGCAGAGTTGGTGCCCACACCCAGACATGCTCCTCTCGCCCAATGGGGTTGACTTGGTGAAATCACAGCACCCCGCACTGGAGCTGCCCATTCTCCTTCTCAATAGACTTGTGCTGAAACCCCCAGCTCCCGGAGTCCTGGGATTGCTCTGTCTCCTTCCCAGAGAGGATTCTCAGTGCCCCGACCCCCCCCCCCATCAGTCTCAAACCTCCCTCCACCTTCAGGGGACCTTCCAGTGCCCCACTGGAGCTGCTGGTTCGCCTTCCCAATAATCGTCTGCTGAAACCCCCAACTCCTGGATTCACGGGATTGGGGGGCGGGGATGCGGATTACTTAGCCTGGCCTTTGCCGAGACATGGCCAGACCCACAGACCCTGCTGTTCCAGGTGCTTCCAAATCTCGGGGTGCCTAAGACCATCTTGCTCTCAATTGTGTGTGGGGGGGGGCGGCAGGCCGGTGCTTTGGGGATGCACACCAGCACTCGTTATACTGGTACAAGGTGATGGGGGAATCGGGAGATCTTTGCCTCCAAGCCTGCCCTGCTCAGTGTGTCATTTTAGTCAAGGGAGCTGCAGACCAGAAGCTTCAATGAAGGAGAGGAGAGTTAACCACCTTCCCTGCCCCCCACCTTACCTCCAAGTACACGGGGTGGGGGCAATAAGAGGCAGCCCCATCCTGGCAGGGACCCCACTGGACCCTCAGCCTGTGGGGCGCTGATCGTGGGCTCCACTCCCAAGAAATTTCCTCCGTCTACTCTACAGCAATCTAATCATGCCCCCCATCTCCCCCAGGAGAGAGCTCATAGGTCGGCCCTCCCTACCCCAACCCTGGGAAGGGGATGGGGGGAACCCTTGAAGCACCAGGGGGGCATGTGTTACTGCCCTGACAGGGGAAACTGAGGCAGAAAGAATTTGGGAACCTGATCTCCTGAGGGACCCAGGAGTCCTGCCTCTGCATCCTGGGGCCTGGAAGGCTGGAAATGTCCCACCCAAGGCATGTCCCATGGTTGCAGGCCCTGGCTCCTTGCCACAGAGGATTCTCGTCCCCACCCCCCGCAAGTCTCAAACCTCATCCCGCTGAGCCCACCCTCCCCCAGGCAGACTCAAAAAAAAACCCATCTCACAGAGGAGAGAGGTCCCAACAGGGTCCAACTGTCCAGAAGCTGCCTGGGGCTGGATTCGAACCCACTACCACTGGGTGGCGGGTGGATTAGGGGTGTAAGATATCCAGTGCAGGCCCTGCAACATGTATTTTTCATAAGCGTCCTGGAAAAAATTGCATATCCAGCAACCCTAGGGTGTCCTGTCCATTTGGAACAGGAATGGACGGTCTCAGTGTCCAGGATTCGTCTGCTCAGACCCTGCTGCCTCCCGCCTGCCCCCAGGCCTTTGATTCCAGCAGGGCCGTGCTGCCTGGCTGTTGGGGGGAAGCAGGGAACTCAGGGATCAGAGGGTGGAGGGCTCGCTACAGCAGCCTTTGAAAAGTCACATGAAAGCTGCATCCTCCCAGCATTTTGGACTGAATCCAGCGCCCTTCACCCCCTTCACAGCCTGGCTACAACTGAGCCGCCTTCACTCACAGCCCAAGCACAGCACAGCACCACAGGGACCCCCTCCCTCCCCATGCTCCTATATTGACTTGACCAGAATGCCCTCTGAGGGGGTGGGAACTCAACAACAGGGCTAGGGCCAAAACCCACTGCACACAGCTAGAGAGGAGACAGAACCCAGGAGTCCTGGCTCCCAGCCCCCTGCTCTAACCACTAGCCATCACTCCCCTCCCAGAGAACCCAGGAATCCCAGCTCCAGTCCCCTACTCCTCTCCCAGAGAACCCAGGAGTTCTGGCTCCCAGCCCCCCTCCCTCCCGTTCTAACCCACTAGCCCCCATTCCCCTCCCAGAGAACCCAGGAGTCCTGGCTCCCAGCCCCCCCTGCTCTAACCCACTAGCCCCCACTCCCCTCCCAGAGAACCCAGGAGTCCTGGCTCCCAGCCCCCCCTGCTCTAACCCACTAGCCCCCACTCCCCTCCCAGAGAACCCAGGAGTCCTGGCTCCCAGCCCCCCCTGCTCTAACCCACTAGCCCCCACTCCCCTCCCAGAGAACCCAGGAGTCCTGGCTCCCAGCCCCCCCTGCTCTAACCCACTAGCCCCCACTCCCCTCCCAGAGAACCCAGGAGTCCTGGCTCCCAGCCCCCCCTGCTCTAACCCACTAGCCCCCACTCCCCTCCCAGAGAACCCAGGAGTCCTGGCTCCCAGCCCCCCCTGCTCTAACCCACTAGCCCCCACTCCCCTCCCAGAGAACCCAGGAGTCCTGGCTCCCAGCCCCCCCTGCTCTAACCCACTAGCCCCCACTCCCCTCCCAGAGAACCCAGGAGTCCTGGCTCCCAGCCCCCCCTGCTCTAACCCACTAGCCCCCACTCCCCTCCCAGAGAACCCAGGAGTCCTGGCTCCCAGCCCCCCCTGCTCTAACCCACTAGCCCCCACTCCCCTCCCAGAGAACCCAGGAGTCCTGGCTCCCAGCCCCCCCTGCTCTAACCCACTAGCCCCCACTCCCCTCCCAGAGAACCCAGGAGTCCTGGCTCCCAGCCCCCCCTGCTCTAACCCACTAGCCCCCACTCCCCTCCCAGAGAACCCAGGAGTCCTGGCTCCCAGCCCCCCCTGCTCTAACCCACTAGCCCCCACTCCCCTCCCAGAGAACCCAGGAGTCCTGGCTCCCAGCCCCCCCTCCTCTAACCCACTAGCCCCCACTCCCCTCCCAGAGAACCCAGGAGTCCTGGCTCCCAGCCCCCCCTGCTCTAACCCACTAGCCCCCACTCCCCTCCCAGAGAACCCAGGAGTCCTGGCTCCCAGCCCCCCCTGCTCTAACCCACTAGCCCCCACTCCCCTCCCAGAGAACCCAGGAGTCCTGGCTCCCAGCCCCCCCTGCTCTAACCCACTAGCCCCCACTCCCCTCCCAGAGAACCCAGGAGTCCTGGCTCCCAGCCCCCCCTGCTCTAACCCACTAGCCCCCACTCCCCTCCCAGAGAACCCAGGAGTCCTGGCTCCCAGCCCCCCCTGCTCTAACCCACTAGCCCCCACTCCCCTCCCAGAGAACCCAGGAGTCCTGGCTCCCAGCCCCCCCTGCTCTAACCCACTAGCCCCCACTCCCCTCCCAGAGAACCCAGGAGTCCTGGCTCCCAGCCCCCCCTGCTCTAACCCACTAGCCCCCACTCCCCTCCCAGAGAACCCAGGAGTCCTGGCTCCCAGCCCCCCCTGCTCTAACCCACTAGCCCCCACTCCCCTCCCAGAGAACCCAGGAGTCCTGGCTCCCAGCCCCCCCTGCTCTAACCCACTAGCCCCCACTCCCCTCCCAGAGAACCCAGGAGTCCTGGCTCCCAGCCCCCCCTGCTCTAACCCACTAGCCCCCACTCCCCTCCCAGAGAACCCAGGAGTCCTGGCTCCCAGCCCCCCCTGCTCTAACCCACTAGCCCCCACTCCCCTCCCAGAGAACCCAGGAGTCCTGGCTCCCAGCCCCCCCTGCTCTAACCCACTAGCCCCCACTCCCCTCCCAGAGAACCCAGGAGTCCTGGCTCCCAGCCCCCCCTGCTCTAACCCACTAGCCCCCACTCCCCTCCCAGAGAACCCAGGAGTCCTGGCTCCCAGCCCCCCCTGCTCTAACCCACTAGCCCCCACTCCCCTCCCAGAGAACCCAGGAGTCCTGGCTCCCAGCCCCCCCTGCTCTAACCCACTAGCCCCCACTCCCCTCCCAGAGAACCCAGGAGTCCTGGCTCCCAGCCCCCCCTGCTCTAACCCACTAGCCCCCCCTCCCCTCCCAGAGAACCCAGGAGTCCTGGCTCCCAGTCCCTCTGCTCTCACCCACTAGGATCCCCTTTTTTCTACCCCTACCATATAAACTCCAAACAGTTTAACCCCGAGAGGTTCTGCCAGCTCTGGACACGACTCTAGGAAGCACACCTCTGAGTCAGCATGAGGCTGTGATGGATCCCAGCCCAAAGCAACTCCCCCCCCCCCCACAACTACCATGCCACAGCGAGATGTGCAAAGCTCTATCAGGCCCTCCCCCAATTGGTGTCAGGGGTGGGAATCGAGAGGCATGAAGTCCTGGGAGTGACATCACAGCCAGTTGGGTGGAGAGAGACATCCCGGGAGGCCTTCTGCTCCAGTGTCCCAACTATGAAGAAGTGCAAGGGAGATACTCCCTCCGACTTCTCAAGGATCTAGAAGTTGCGAGGAGAAACTGCACTTGATCCAGAGAAAGGGAGGCATAACAGCACAAATCTGTATTCCGGCGGGAGGGAACGTTTTTCCTCCCATGAGCAACTCTGGAGATTCATACATGCTCCTTGAACCGGATAAGAGTTGGGGGACAGGGGTGCTTGAGGGGTGTACTAAGAGGGGACACCAGATCATGGAGCTGTCCCCTGTCCTCAAGCGCATTCCTGCTTTATTCAGCGCAGGGATCCTCCAGGGAGAGAGATCAAACTGCAGCCACACCATGCAAAGCCATAAAAATATTGTCTTAAAGCATGGCAGCCACTAGCCCAAGTCACCAACTTTGCATAAAAGACAAATGACATGGGGGAGCAGAGAGAAATGGGGGGCTGCCCCTCTGCTTTCCCTTCTGACCTGCCAACAGGGGAGTCAATACTAGAGATGATAAGATGAGATGATAGATGGAGTCGATTAGATGATGGTGTCTCAGCCAATTCCCCCTAGGGTCGGGACGGGGTAGGGGCTCCCACACTGGGGTTTAGGTTACAGAATAACCCCAGTGAGGCTGGGCTGGGGGTGGGGGGGAGACCCAAGCAGTCGGAGCACTGCTGGAGGCAATCCCAGCGCTGCAGCGTGGGGCCGCATGCTGCACACCTGCCAGAGAACAGGCCGCGTCCCAGCTGCCACGCAAGCCCCAGGGCACCGGGCCGCTCAGATCTCATGCTGCGTTGGGTCAGGTGGGGGTCAGCATAGCGGGGGCGCCCTAGGGAGCTCCTGAATGGAGCAGCAGGGGGGGGATCAACAAGAGTTGGTCTACCCTCACAGACACTGCTTAGTGTAATACTCTAGCCTGCCACTAGGGACCACTGTGCTGCACGAGGGGGTGCTGTATTGAAGGGAAAGGGGCGGGGGCTCAGTAGAGGGCGCTGAAACCTCACAGTCAGTGCTGACTCCAATGTGGCACTAGGAGGCGCTGTGCTGCAGGGAGCAGGTGTGGGGGATCAGTATAAAAAAAAATACCAGTCGTCCTGTGTCTGTGCAGCACCTGGCACGATGGGCCCCCATCTCGGTCGCTCTGTGTCTGGGCAGCACTTGGCACGAGGGAGTCCTTATCTTGTTCTCTCTCTGTCTGGGTAACGCCTGGCATGACGGGGCCCCCTTCTTGGTCACTCTGTGTCTGCGCAGCGCTTGGCACGATGGGGCCCCCATTTCGGTCGCTCTGTGTCTGTGCAGCACCTGGCACGATGGGGCCCCCCATTTTGGTCGCTCTGTGTCTGTGCAGCGCCTGGCACGATGGGGCACTCGTCTCGTTCTCTCTGTGTCTGCACAGCGCCTGGCACGATGGAGCCCTCATCTCGTTCTCTCTGTGTCTGTGCAGCGCCTGTCACGATGGGGTCCTCATCTCATTCTCTCTGTGTCTGTGCGGCGCTTCGCACGACGGGGCCCCCCATCTTGGTCGCTCTGTGTCTGTGCAGCACCTGGCACGATGGGGCCCCATCTTGGTCACTCTGTGTCTGTGCAGCGCCTGGCACGATGGGCCCCCCCATTTCGGTCGCTCTGTGTCTGTGCAGCGCCTGGCACGATGGGGCCCCCCATTTCGGTCGCTCTGGTCTGTGCAGCACCTGTCATGATGGGATCCTCACCTCATTCTCTCTGTGTCTGCGCAGCGCCTGGCACGATGGGGCCCTCATCTCATTCTCTTTGTGTCTGTGCAGCACCTGGCATGATGGGGCACTCATCTCATTTTCTTTGTGTGTGCGCAGCGCCTTGCACGATGGGGCACTCATCTCATTCTCTCTGTGTCTGCTGGCACGATGGGGCACTCGTCTCGTTCTCTCTGTGTCTGCGCAGCGCCTGTCACGATGGGGTCATCATCTCGTTCTCTCTGTGTCTGTGCAGCGCCTGTCACGATGGGGCCCTCATCTCGTTCTCTCTGTGTCTGCGCAGCGCTTGGCACGACGGGGCCCCCCATCTTGGTCACTCTGTGTCTGTGCAGCACCTGGCATGATGGGGCCCCATTTCGGTCGCTCTGTGTCTGTGCAGCGCCTGGCATGATGGGGCCCTCATCTCCTTCTCTCTGTGTCTGCGCAGCGCCTGGCACGATGGGGCACTCATCTCATTCTCTCTGTGTCTGCACAGCGCCTGTCACGATGGGGTCCTCATCTCATTCTCTCTGTGTCTGTGCAGCGCCTGGCATGATGGGGCCCTCATCTCGTTCTCTTTGTGTCTGTGCAGCGCCTGGCATGATGGGGCCCTCATCTCGTTCTCTCTGTGTCTGCGCAGTGCCTGGCATGATGGGGCACTCGTCTCGTTCTCTCTGTGTCTGCACAGCGCCTGTCACGATGGGGCCCTCATCTCGTTCTCTCTGTGTCTGCGCAGCGCCTGTCACGATGGGGCCCTCATCTCGTTCTCTCTGTGTCTGCGCAGCACTTGGCACGACGGGGCCCCCCATCTTAGTCGCTCTGTGTCTGTGCAGCACCTGGCACGACGGGGCCCCCTTCTCGGTCACTCTGTGTCTGTGTAGCGCCTGGCACGATGGGCCCCCCATTTCGGTTGCTCTGTGTCTGTGCAGCGCCTGGCACAATGGGGCCCCCCATTTCGGTCGCTCTGTGTCTGTGCAGCGCCTGGCACGATGGGGCCCTCATCTCCTTCTCTCTGTGTCTGCGCAGCGCCTGGCACGATGGGGCACTCATCTCATTCTCTCTGTGTCTGCACAGCGCCTGTCACGATGGGGTCCTCATCTCATTCTCTCTGTGTCTGTGCAGCGCCTGGCATGATGGGGCCCTCATCTCGTTCTCTTTGTGTCTGTGCAGCGCCTGGCATGATGGGGCCCTCATCTCGTTCTCTCTGTGTCTGCGCAGTGCCTGGCATGATGGGGCACTCGTCTCGTTCTCTCTGTGTCTGCACAGCGCCTGTCACGATGGGGCCCTCATCTCGTTCTCTCTGTGTCTGCGCAGCGCCTGGCACGATGGGGCACTCATCTCGTTCTCTCTGTGTCTGCACAGCGCCTGTCACGATGGGGCCCTCATCTCGTTCTCTCTGTGTCTGCGCAGTGCCTGGCATGATGGGGCACTCGTCTCGTTCTCTCTGTGTCTGCACAGCGCCTGTCACGATGGGGCCCTCATCTCGTTCTCTCTGTGTCTGCGCAGCGCCTGTCACGATGGGGCCCTCATCTCGTTCTCTCTGTGTCTGCGCAGCGCCTGGCACGATGGGGCCCTCATCTCGTTCTCTCTGTGTCTGCGCAGCGCCTGGCACGATGGGGCACTCATCTCGTTCTCTCTGTGTCTGCACAGCGCCTGTCACGATGGGGCCCTCATCTCGTTCTCTCTGTGTCTGCGCAGCGCCTGTCACGATGGGGCCCTCATCTCGTTCTCTCTGTGTCTGCGCAGCACTTGGCATGACGGGGCCCCCCATCTTGGTCGCTCTGTGTCTGTGCAGCACCTGGCACGACGGGGCCCCCTTCTCGGTCACTCTGTGTCTGTGCAGCGCCTGGCACGATGGGCCCCCCATTTCAGTTGCTCTGTGTCTGTGCAGCGCCTGGCACAATGGGGCCCCCCATTTCGGTCGCTCTGTGTCTGTGCAGCACCTGGCACGATGGGGCCCTCATCTCCTTCTCTCTGTGTCTGCGCAGCACCTGGCACGATAGGGTCCTCACCTCATTCTCTCTGTGTCTGCACAGCGCCTGGCACGATGGGGTCCTCACCTCATTCTCTTTGTGTCTGTGCAGCACCTGGCACGATGGGGCCCTCATCTCGTTCTCTTTGTGTCTGTGCAGCACCTGGCATGATGGGGCACTCATCTCGTTTTCTCTGTGTGTGTGCAGAGCCTGGCATGATGGGGCACTTGTCTCGTTCTCTCTGTGTCTGCACAGCGCCTGTCAAGATGGGGCCCTCATCTCGTTCTCTGTGTGTCTGCGCAGCGCCTGTCACAATGGGGCCCTCATCTCGTTCTCTCTGTGTCTGCGCAGCGCCTGGCACGATGGGGCCCTCATTTCGTTCTCTCTGTGTCTGTGCAGCACCTGGCAGGATGGGGCCCTCATCTCATTCTCTCTGTGTCTGCGCAGCGCCTGGCACGATGGGGCCCTCATCTCCTTCTTTCTGTGTCTGCACAGCACCTGGCATGATGGGGCACTCATTTCGTTCTCTCTGTGTCTGCGCAGCGCCTGTCACGATGGGGTCCTCACCTCATTCTCTCTGTGTCTGCACAGCGCCTGGCACGATGGGGCCCTCACCTCATTCTCTTTGTGTCTGTGCAGCACCTGGCACGATGGGGCCCTCATCTCGTTCTCTTTGTGTCTGTGCAGCACCTGGCATGATGGGGCACTCATCTCGTTTTCTCTGTGTGTGTGCAGAGCCTGGCATGATGGGGCACTTGTCTCGTTCTCTCTGTGTCTGCACAGCGCCTGTCAAGATGGGGCCCTCATCTCGTTCTCTGTGTGTCTGCGCAGCGCCTGTCACAATGGGGCCCTCATCTCATTCTCTCTGTGTCTGCGCAGCGCCTGGCACGATGGGGCCCTCATCTCGTTCTCTTTGTGTCTGTGCAGCACCTGGCATGATGGGGCACTCATCTCGTTTTCTCTGTGTGTGTGCAGAGCCTGGCATGATGGGGCCCTCGTCTCGTTCTCTCTGTGTCTGCGCAGCGCCTGGCACGATGGGGCCCTCATCTCGTTCTCTCTGTGTCTGCGCAGCGCCTGGCACGATGGGGCCCTCATCTCGTTCTCTCTGTGTCTGCGCAGCGCCTGGCACGATGGGGCCCTCATCTCGTTCTCTCTGTGTCTGCGCAGCGCCTGGCACGATGGGGCCCTCATCTCGTTCTCTCTGTGTCTGCGCAGCGCCTGGCACGATGGGGCCCTCATCTCGTTCTCTCTGTGTCTGCGCAGCGCCTGGCACGATGGGGCCCTCATCTCGTTCTCTCTGTGTCTGCGCAGCGCCTGGCACGATGGGGCCCTCATCTCGTTCTCTCTGTGTCTGCGCAGCGCCTGGCACGATGGGGCCCTCATCTCGTTCTCTCTGTGTCTGCGCAGCGCCTGGCACGATGGGGCCCTCATCTCGTTCTCTCTGTGTCTGCGCAGCGCCTGGCACGATGGGGCCCTCATCTCGTTCTCTCTGTGTCTGCGCAGCGCCTGGCACGATGGGGCCCTCATCTCGTTCTCTCTGTGTCTGCGCAGCGCCTGGCACGATGGGGCCCTCATCTCGTTCTCTCTGTGTCTGCGCAGCGCCTGGCACGATGGGGCCCTCATCTCGTTCTCTCTGTGTCTGCGCAGCGCCTGGCACGATGGGGCCCTCATCTCGTTCTCTCTGTGTCTGCGCAGCGCCTGGCACGATGGGGCCCTCATCTCGTTCTCTCTGTGTCTGCGCAGCGCCTGGCACGATGGGGCACTCATCTCGTTCTCTCTGTGTCTGCACAGCGCCTGTCACGATGGGGCCCTCATCTCGTTCTCTCTGTGTCTGCGCAGTGCCTGGCACGATGGGGCACTCATCTCGTTCTCTCTGTGTCTGCACAGCGCCTGTCACGATGGGGCCCTCATCTCGTTCTCTCTGTGTCTGCGCAGCGCCTGTCACGATGGGGCCCTCATCTCGTTCTCTCTGTGTCTGCGCAGCGCCTGGCACGATGGGGCCCTCATCTCGTTCTCTCTGTGTCTGCGCAGCGCCTGGCACGATGGGGCCCTCATTTCGTTCTCTCTGTGTCTGTGCAGCACCTGGCAGGATGGGGGCCTCATCTCATTCTCTCTGTGTCTGCGCAGCACCTGGCACGATGGGGCCCTCATCTCCTTCTTTCTGTGTCTGCACAGCACCTGGCATGATGGGGCACTCATTTCGTTCTCTCTGTGTCTGCGCAGCGCCTGTCACGATGGGGTCCTCACCTCATTCTCTCTGTGTCTGCACAGCGCCTGGCACGATGGGGCCCTCATCTCGTTCTCTTTGTGTCTGTGCAGCACCTGGCATGATGGGGCACTCATCTCGTTTTCTCTGTGTGTGTGCAGAGCCTGGCATGATGGGGCACTCGTCTCGTTCTCTCTGTGTCTGCGCAGCGCCTGTCAAGATGGGGCCCTCATCTCGTTCTCTGTGTGTCTGCGCAGCGCCTGGCACAATGGGGCCCTCATCTCGTTCTCTCTGTGTCTGCGCAGCGCCTGGCACGATGGGGCCCTCATCTCGTTCTCTTTGTGTCTGTGCAGCACCTGGCATGATGGGGCACTCATCTCGTTTTCTCTGTGTGTGTGCAGAGCCTGGCATGATGGGGCACTCGTCTCGTTCTCTCTGTGTCTGCGCAGCGCCTGGCACGATGGGGCCCTCATCTCGTTCTCTCTGTGTCTGCGCAGCGCCTGGCACGATGGGGCCCTCATCTCGTTCTCTCTGTGTCTGCGCAGCGCCTGGCACGATGGGGCCCTCATCTCGTTCTCTCTGTGTCTGCGCAGCGCCTGGCACGATGGGGCCCTCATCTCGTTCTCTCTGTGTCTGCGCAGCGCCTGGCACGATGGGGCCCTCATCTCGTTCTCTCTGTGTCTGCGCAGCGCCTGGCACGATGGGGCCCTCATCTCGTTCTCTCTGTGTCTGCGCAGCGCCTGGCACGATGGGGCCCTCATCTCGTTCTCTCTGTGTCTGCGCAGCGCCTGGCACGATGGGGCCCTCATCTCGTTCTCTCTGTGTCTGCGCAGCGCCTGGCACGATGGGGCCCTCATCTCGTTCTCTCTGTGTCTGCGCAGCGCCTGGCACGATGGGGCCCTCATCTCGTTCTCTCTGTGTCTGCGCAGCGCCTGGCACGATGGGGCCCTCATCTCGTTCTCTCTGTGTCTGCGCAGCGCCTGGCACGATGGGGCCCTCATCTCGTTCTCTCTGTGTCTGTGCAGCACCTGGCAGGAGGGGGGCCTCATCTCATTCTCTCTGTGTCTGCGCAGCACCTGGCACGATGGGGCCCTCATCTCCTTCTGTCTGTGTCTGCACAGCACCTGGCATGATGGGGCACTCATTTCGTTCTCTCTGTGTCTGCGCAGTGCCTGTCACGATGGGGTCCTCACCTCATTCTCTCTGTGTCTGCACAGCGCCTGGCACGATGGGGTCCTCATCTCATTCTCTCTGTGTCTGCGCAGTGCCTGGCACGATGGGGCACTCATCTCGTTCTCTCTGTGTCTGCACAATACCTGGCAGGAGGGGGGGTCACATCTCGATCACTCTGTGTCTGTGCAGCGCCTGACACAAGGGGTCTCCCACCTCGGTCTCTTCATGTCCGTGAAGTGCCCGGCATGTTTGGGGTTTTACTGCCAAGGCTGCAGAGTTTGGCACCAATGCCAGATACCTGTTGTGAGCAATGCAATCCCAGCCCCCATGGAGCTGCTCCCTCCACACACACACACACCCTCTCTTGGCAGATTTTCCAGTGCATGGAAGTGTCTCATTAGCAGTTGGGGAGCAATCAGTGCCCGATGGCTGAGCCACCACTAGTGCCAGCTCGATGGGGCAAAAATTTACCTTCTGGATCACCGCCCGTCGCCCACCCAGATTTATTGCAGCTGCTCATGGCAGATACAGGAGCCCCATCTCGGTCACTCGGTCAGTGGCTGCTCTAATCATTTGGTTTTTATACTGAGCGGGGAGCCCCATCACAGTGTGGCCCATCCACAGCTGCACCTGGGGGCACCTGTTGGGCAGCCAACAGGCCCAGTTCCTGTGGGGGTTTCTTTTTGAGACCTACAAGGGTGCTAAGCTCCTGCAGCCCTTGCCCAAAATCGCTCCACAACCAACTCCTCCTGCAGCCACTGGCACTGGCGGTTGTCAGAGACAGGACACTGGGCTAGGTGGACACAGGGGGTCTCGGATTCCCGCCCCATGAGCTCCACCACCCACATGGCACCAGGGCCCGGCCAGCTCACTGACACAGAGAGACTTCCTATTTGGCAGGACCCGGCTGGCAGTGCCTGCAGGGAGGCCTCAGGCCTCGAACGGCCAGGACTACCAAGGGGCAGCTGCATCTTTCTCCCCATCTCTGGTCCCCGGCCGAGCTGCGGCTGAGACAGGGGAGCTGGGGGCTTTTGGTAGCGCAAGGGAGACCCCCTGTGGCAGGTGGTGTTCTTGGCACAATGAAGAGGAAAGGATGTGGGGAGGGGCTGGAGGGGAAAGGCTAATTATTCTCCAGGCCTTGGGTCCCAGACATTCAGTGCAACTCTGTCATGAGGGGAAGAGGAGACTGGGAGGGAGCCAGGACTCCTGGGTTCTATACACCGCTCTGCTGTGACCTTGGACA
>QEPC01003896.1:870722-881303 GCA_003113815.1 Sphenodon punctatus | reverse complement strand
GCCAGGACTCCTGGGTTCTCTGGGAGGGGAGTGGGGGCTCGTGGGTTAGAGCAGGGGGGCTGGGGGCCAGGACTCCTGGCTTCTCTGGGAAGGCGGCAGGGGTGTGTGTGTGTGGGGGGGGGTACTCTATCCTCTTCTGCTATTGGGTGATCTTGGTTGTGCTTCCCAGACTTATCTGTAAAATGCATCTCTCTCCCCTCCTCCTCGTGTGACGGCTGGAATTTGCTGTGTGAAGGCAGAGCCTCACCCACCAGGGGCCGCTCTGCCCCCAGACATGAGAACTGACTGGTCCTCTTGCAGGCAGCCTGCTGCAGTCTGCGTGCTGCCCACTAGGGGTGCTGTGCTGGAGGTTGAGGAGCCAAGAAGGGGTGGGAGTCGGGGGTGCCATGCTGGGGGCTGAGCAGGGGGGGAGGGGAGTTGTGGGGGCATGATCATATGGGGTCCCAGGCTAAGCGGGGCTGGGAAGGCATTGGGAGGTGCTGCGGAGGGAGGGATCACAGTAAGGGGCGCTCTCCCCTTTGTTCAAGTGTAATCCATCCATTCATGCCCCTTACCTCCTTCAAGGGGGCGCGCTATGCCAGGGTTAAGCCCCAACGCAGAGGTGGCTGCAGTTAAGGGGTTGGTTGCTGCTGAGACTGAGGGGTTGCTGGATCCCCCACAGGGATCACCGAGAACCTGCTGCAGCGCATTGACCCCGAGCTTTATGCCCATATCGAGAGTGTCTCCAAAGAGAAGCTGCTCTTCTGTCTCAGGTGAGGAGCCGCAGCTGCCTCTCGGACCGGGCTGACTCTCTCCTGCCCTCTGCTGGCGAAACCTGCAGTGCAACCTCCCTGGAAATGGAATAACGCCCTTCGTTCTGGGTTCAAATATCACCCCCCACCCCGTGAGCTGAGAATTTAGAGAGGGAAGTTTGGGAAATTTGCAGGGAGAAAATTGCGGGGGGGGGGGGAATCTTCAAATTTTTAGGGTGGAAAATGGAAACTCTTCCTCTTTTCCTGGCAAGATTTTGAGGTTTTATTATTTTCCTCCCATTCAAACTTTGTGCCCCCAGAGTGCCCGTTACACCCTCCTCCTCACTTCTGTTTGCCAACAAATAATTGCACCCCCTCCCCCAAAGTGCTGCCCTTTCCTTCCTCTGATCTGTGAGACCCCAAACGCACCGCTGGGACACTCCAATGTTAGAAGGAAGTAAATGGGGGGGGGCTCCTCCGCAGCTGAGACCCAGGCCCTACAAAACCCACTGGCCTTTCCTGAGGGATATCCCCACTGCACTCACTGGGTGTGTGTGTGTGTGTGTGTGTGTGTGTGTGTGTGAAATTGAGCCCCCTCCCCGATAAATGCAGGGGTCAGGTACAAGAATGGGCCCCCCCAGGCACAGAGGGGGCAGCAGGGAGTGCGACTCAGAGGGAGAGCAGCATTGGGGGGAAGGGGTTGCCAGATGCTGGGGATGAGGAGAGAGAGGGTGGAATGACGGAGGAGAGGGTGTGAGGATAGTGACGTAGGCTTGCCACAGATGCACATGTTTCCAGGACACTTAAGAAAAATACATGTTGCAGGCCCTGCATTGACACCTTAGGCACCAACTCAGGCCCTGAAACATGTATTTTTCATAAGTGTCCTGGAAACATTTGCATATATGGCACCCCTATGACAGAGTCTTTGGTCCTCCAGTGACCAGAGTCTGGCTGTGCTGAGGCAGAGGATGGGCAGTGTCAGCAATAACGTGGCGGGGTGGGGGGCAGAATTAAACCATGGTTGGGGGTGCCCTGCCTCACCCCCATCATGCCCTGCTCCCCAGGTGGCTCTTACTTCGTTTCCAGCGGGAACTGGATCACCAGGACGCCATGCGGGTGCTCGAGATTGGGTCCCTGGAGATCGACAGGGCGACGTCATCAGCCTGGGGGACACTGACGCACAGGGAAGGTGAGGCTCCGGGAGTGGAGCTGGGATGCCTCAGGCTACAGGTTTGGCAGGGTCCCTGATCTCAGCAGAATCGGGTGGGGTGACAGCAGGCAGCTGTGGGGCAGAGGGCTGATAGGGGAAGCTCTTCCTGGGGGGCACAAGGGAATCAGGACATTCAGAACATAGAAACACTATCTCCCCCCTGCTCTGCTGCTGCCCCTCGATCCCCACCCGCAGCCCCTGCTCCCCCAGCCCTGGGCTCCCCCCAGCTCTGCTGCTGCCCCTCGATCCCCACCTGCAGCCCCATCTCTCCCAGCCCTGGGCTCCCCCAGCTCTGCCACTGCCCCTCAGTCCCCACCCGCAGCCCCTACTCCCCCAGCTCTGCCGCTGCCCCTCAGTCCCCACCTGCAGCCCCTACTCCCCCAGCCCTGNCACTGGGAACAGGGATCCAGGTCTTACCTCATCCCAGGGTGGCACCCAGACTCCATTCCACTGGGAACAGGGATCCAGGTCTTACCTCATCCCAGGGTGGCACCCAGACTCCATTCCACTGGGAACAGGGATCCAGGTCTTACCTCATCCCAGGGTGGCACCCAGACTCCATTCCACTGGGAACAGGGATCCAGGTCTTACCTCATCCCAGGGTGGCACCCAGACTCCATTCCACTGGGAACAGGGATCCAGGTCTTACCTCATCCCAGGGTGGCACCCAGACTCCATTCCACTGGGAACAGGGATCCAGGTCTTACCTCATCCCAGGGTGGCACCCAGACTCCATTCCACTGGGAACAGGGATCCAGGTCTTACCTCATCCCAGGGTGGCACCCAGACTCCATTCCACTGGGAACAGGGATCCAGGTCTTACCTCATCCCAGGGTGGCACCCAGACTCCATTCCACTGGGAACAGGGATCCAGGTCTTACCTCATCCCAGGGTGGCACCCAGACTCCATTCCACTGGGAACAGGGATCCAGGTCTTACCTCATCCCAGGGTGGCACCCAGACTCCATTCCACTGGGAACAGGGATCCAGGTCTTACCTCATCCCAGGGTGGCACCCAGACTCCATTCCACTGGGAACAGGGATCCAGGTCTTACCTCATCCCAGGGTGGCACCCAGACTCCATTCCACTGGGAACAGGGATCCAGGTCTTACCTCATCCCAGGGTGGCACCCAGACTCCATTCCACTGGGAACAGGGATCCAGGTCTTACCTCATCCCAGGGTGGCACCCAGACTCCATTCCACTGGGAACAGGGATCCAGGTCTTACCTCATCCCAGGGTGGCACCCAGACTGCATTCCACTGAGCACAGGGATGCAGGTCTTACCTGGTCCTGTGGGGGTGGGGGCACCCAGACGCCATTCCACTGGGTAGAGGGATCCAGCGCTGGGTCTTACCCCTTCCTGGGGGTGGGTGGCATTCATACTCCATTCCACTGGCTATAGGGATCCAGCTCCTGGTTTTCCTCCACCCTTGGGTGTGGGGCTCCCTTCCTCTCCGCACCGGGATCCAGTTCCAGGTCTCTCCCCCCGCCCCCTGGAAGCAGAGTGATGTGGTGTTGGGGGTGCCCAGCAGGGTGCTGCTGGAGGTGGAGCTAACGCCAGCCTCTCCACAGGTTGCAGGGGAAGCTTCATCTGACCAAGCTGCAGGGGGAGGAGCAGCCGTGAGTGACTGCCCCCATGGGAGACCAAGCAGCACAGGGTGACGTGGGTGTGAGCGCCCCCTGCTGGGCGTGGGGGTCTGCAGAGCCGCTGCAATAAAGTCATAGTGACCCAGAAAGGTCTTTTTTTAATGTGCATCACACACATCAGGCAGCCCCCTGGAACAGGCCCACTGAGATCAAAGGGGGTGGGGGGCAGAACTCTGGCAGAGAGGGAGACAGGGTCACAGCCTGGGATCGTAGACGGAACAAGACAGTATGGCGGGGGGCGGGGGGGGCAGAGCCGCACTAGCCTGACTGTGGGATTTCCTAGACACAAATAGAGTTACATCACATTTACGCATGCACACTCACTTTCAGTGTACACACACGCTCATCCCTCTGAGCCTTGTCCTGGGCCCCCATCTGTCAAGTAGTCCCGGCTCTGGCAGCTCCGTGCTCCCAGGTTCATTGTGCCAAACAAGTGGCCTCTAGCGGGAATTGCCATGTGATGCTGACTCCCATCCTGCCCGGCCAATCCTACTTGTTGGGGGAGTGGAGCTGCTTCCTCTCCCCAGCCCGCAGCACTCCCTTTCCCTCCAGGAGGGAGGCTCTGTGCAAGTGTGAACATTAGGTGTGCTTAGGGTTTCCGCCTATGCAAGTCTTAAGGAACGCTTATGAGAAATACAGGTTTCAGGCCCTGCAACTTGTATATGGCATAAGTGTTCCTTAAAAATGTGCCTAGGTGGCAACCCTAGGTGTGCTCGGAGCTGTGTGTGTGTGTGTGACACGGGTTGGAGGTCCGCACCCCCCACTTTACCGGGTTTGAGTGACTCAGTTTCCCTCGCGTACAGCCCACTTGAACCAGTTTTCTCTCTGGCTGATTCAAGCCTGCCGCAGGGACAATCCCTTTGTCACTCAAGGGCCCGATCCTTCCCGTTTACAGACTCTTTCTCTCTGGGGTCCCAAGAGCTTGAGAACTCTTGTTGCTCACTTGTGTCTCAATGTTAGACACAGACACTTCTTCATAAAGATAAGAAGTTAGTTTATGGATTACATAAGCAAGATAGTTGATACAGAGTGGTAACTAGAAATTAAAGGTAAATATAATGCATTCCTAACCTATACTGGTTGAGTTCCTAGATAAGCATCTTACCCTACGAAAGTCCATTAGTTCTGATTCCTCCTTAGTCACAGATGTAGGTGACTGGGTACCGGTTCTTAGAGAGCAAAGTCCTGGTCTCAGTGCATGTCTTCCAGCCTTGCTAGCTGGCAGGATCCAGGACGCAGATGAGATTGCTCAAAATGGCTCTCTCCAAGAGGTAGCGAAGATGGCTTAATGGCCCTCCTTTAAATACCTTTCATGGTCTCTTTGTTTGAACTTTCCCACTCATGAGCTTGTGTGTTTCCTCACGTAGGCAACCCAGGCAAACAGAAAGGTCCATTTGCATCTCCACAGGTCTGTCTAGCTGTGGGGTTGAATCCACAATCTTTTATCTCTTTGTATTTCCTGGAGTTTTGTCAGTGTCACAGTACCTGATTTCGAGTTCTACAGGTCTCAGTTGTAACATTACATACAAGTTGAACCTTTTGCTTTACATATTTACTAGACTTGTAGTCTACATGTAGACCAGTATCACACGTGTGTGACCCTATATTCCTTCGTGACAGTGTGTGTGCGAGAATTGGAGTGTGTATGTATGGGCACTAGAGGGCAGTGTGCACTAGAAGGGCGGCTGTTAGACGGGAGATTAAACCGAGGATCCAACTCATTTCCACTGCAGGGTTTAGGGGCCAATGGCAGCTGCACCCCAGTCCCCTTCCACTCTGCAACTCTGGCTGGGTCCCTCAAACTCTGTTTCATGCAAAATCAACCCCCGGAACTCACTGCTGCTGGGAAGTCCTGAGACTTGTGATCTGATGATGAGAAAAGCCCAGGCAAACGGCCCAGGCAAAGGGGGGCAACAGTCTCACTGGTAACCCAGCAGTGATGTCATGGCAACCATCCCAGTGACACTGCAGATGTCATGACAACCACCTTAGTAACCCAACAGTGACACCATAGCAACCATCTCAGTAACCCAGGGACACCACAGCAAACACCGTGGTAAGGGTGTAGCATTGCCGCAGTGCCAGGGTGGTTGCCCCAGCAATGTCCTTGTGCTGCCATGCCAATGGCTCTGTTAATGCTGCGGTGACTGCCTGGGAACCATGCAGCGTTGCCATAGCAGCACCCTAGCTCACTCTAGCAATGCTGCAATGACATCACAGGCATCTCCATGGCAGCGATGCAGGGATTGCCCTGGTAGTCATGGCAATGCTGCATCGATGCCACAGGGAGGGCATAGCGACAGGTCTAGCGGTCCTCTGCTGACATCACCGCGGTGTCCCCGGTAATGATTCCAGCTGCAAAGAAGCCGATCTCCTCCATCCCCCAGGCAGATCCCCACCCCGTTCCCTTACAGGGTAGGGAGGGAATAGACAATACACACCCTGGTCCGTTACCTCCAGGCTGGGGATTCCCACCCCCGACCCTCACAGAGAGGGAACGGTCTCCCAGGTGCAGCCAGCCCCATAGCCCAGGCCATGGCTCAGGGGTTGGCAGTGTCCATAACCCAGTGCCCCCCTTGGCTGTGGGGGTGACTGAGCCCAGCGCCCTCATCACCTGAACCACAGAGGAGCCCACAAGCCCCAGCCCAAAGAGCCCCCAGTGTCAAGTGACAGGGGGGAAACAGACACAGAAAGAGCCCCTGGGGGCTGCTCCATGGGGCAGAGCCAGGAATTAAACCAGGGGTGTGTCTATCATAGGTGCAGCTGCTGGGGGTGGGGGGACATGCAGGTAGAATGAATAGGCACCCAGGAGTGGAATGCCCCAGCAACAGGGCCCGGTTCCCACTGAGCTACATCCCTGAATGGAACCCAGAAGTCGTGGGACACACGCACACACCCTTTACACACTTGGCCCCCCCAACCCATGCTCTTCTGGAGTCCTCACAAATCTGGACTCCCAATCCCCTGCCACCTTTCGCCCACTACACTCCCATCTCAGGAGTCCTGGATCCCAGCCCCGCTCCCCCTCCCACTCTAACCAACTAGTCCCCACTCCCAGAGAACCCAGACGTCCTGGATCCCAGTCCCCCCACCACCCTGCTCTAACCCACTAGCCCCCCTCCCCTCCCAGAGAACCCAAGTGTCCTGGCTCCCAGCCCCCCTGCTCTAACCCAATGAACTGTGTTACCACCCCCCACCCCCGCACACACACACACTTTCAAGCCTCTGAAGTGTCCAGGGGGGAGGGGAGAATTGTGTGCCAATGTGGAACAGAGAGCAAATACATTTATTGGGGGGTGCAGTAATTTCAAGTCACAAATTCCACCACCCAGACTGCAGCAACAAGGGGGGGATAGGACCTCCCCCCCACCCCAAGGGCTGCAGTGCGCTGAAGAATGAGATCCAAGTAATTTACGAGGCTGCAGCAGATGCTGAGAGTGGCAGTGCGCCCCCATTGCCCGCCCTGCTCCTTGCACCTTCCCACTTCTCTCCCAGAGAACCCAGGAGTCCTGACTCCCAGCCCCCCTGCTCTAACCCACTAGCCCCCACTCCCCTCCCAGGCGTGTCTTGGGCTGTGCAGAGAAGGCTGCAAGCTGAGACGTCCGGGGGAGGGCGGCAGGGGAAATGGCAGAGTCTTTTGAGGAACCTCTGGAAGGAAAGCTGCAGAGAGGAGACTGGACAGCTGGATTTTTTTCCCCTCCCTTCTCCCCACCTAAATGGGTTTCTAGACACACACACCCCACAACCCCCACCCCCTCCTCCAGCCTCTCTCTCTTCCAGCCCAGGAACTCCCCCAGCCGCCGTTGTGGCAGGCCCTGGCTGCGCAGCCGGGCCATCAATCCCGTCGGCGCGGTGTAATTAACGTAAAGCAGAAGCAATTAATGGCTGGCAGGCCTAGTCCATTAAAGCGACGTGGGTTCCCGCGTCCCCGCTCTGACATTTAGTACCTTTTAGCCAGTTAAATACCAATTGCTTATTAAAAACGCTGAACTGCTGTTTACTGCCCGCCATGATGGATGGCAGCCTGGCACCATCAGCTCAGAATGCTTCTGGGGCCATGCCAGGCTGCCCTGGACAGACAGCCACCTCTCTACCCATCTACCAAGGAGCTGCTCTGCCCTGCTTACTTATGGCATCGTCCTGGTCACTCTCAGGGCATGGTGCCACCCTGGCACAAACAACAATGACCAGCTGTTATAAGGAGGTGGGAGCATGGGGAGAGCCAGCTGGCATCTCCTTACCCCCCCTCCCCCCAAAAAGGGCTGGTTAGTTTGGGGGAGGCTGGAACCTTTGCCACAGGTGTGACTGGTTTACCCGTGCCCCCTTCCACCTTGGGGGCAGGGCCAGGCACACACACCCCCCCCCCCCGACAAACTGCTTTAAGAGCAGCAGACGGGGCGTGCTCTGAAAGGGCACGACCAAATGGGCATATCTTTTGGAGGGGCCCTTTGGAGAGGGATTGAGGATGGGGGGGGGGTAGCGGGGAGCAGTCCTGTGAGGCTGCTGTTCCTTTAAAAAGGGGGCTGCGTGGGCCAGCCGGAGGGCTGAACATGCATAGGGGCATGGCAGAGCCAGCCCCATTGTGAAGGGAACTGGCTGGGAAACCCTGAGTTAGAGTAGGCAGGACACTGTCCCTTTAAGGCTGAAGAAGATGAAGCCTGGCCACACCCACTCTGCTGGATATAAGAAGGGGCAAGGCACTAGAAAGGCAGTCTTTGTGTGAAAGCTGGATGGGTTGCATCTCCCAGATGAAGCCTAGCCAGGCTGTGGTCTGAAGGGTGCTGGAGAACCAGGTACTGAGGAGAGGTTGTGCTTGGGGAAGACTGGGCCAGAGCCTGGGGCTTTGAGGCCTAGCTAGATGGACAAGGGGGGGTGGGGGTTGATGTTGTGGTGCTCCTGTGCTTGAGAGAGATGGACCTGGGTTTGCAGGGTGAAGCTGGAGGTGCTGTCAGCCCCAGGGATTGTGGATGCTGTGTCTAATAAAGACTATTGTCTATATGTTACTCTCTGGACAGCTTGTGTTGAGTCCTATAGGAAAATACCCCCTTCCTTGCAGGAGGATTCAGCTGAGGCTTGGGCTGAATAGGTGTGGTAGAATGAATTCCTCTAAAGAGACCCCAGTGGCCCTGGGAAGGCCCCCTACTATAGGGAGACTTTGATGGGGGCAGTGATGTGTTAGGGGGGGTGTCATGGGTTTGGGGGTCCACACCCCCACTTTACTGGGTTTGAGTGACTCAGTTTCCCTTGTGCATAGGTCTCTTGAATCAGTTCTCTCTCTGGCTAATTCAAGTGTGCCTCAATGAAACTCCTTTGTCACCCAAGGGCCCAATCCTTCCCGTTTACAGACTCTTTACTCTCTGGGTTCGCAAGAGCTTGAGGGCTCTTGTAGCTCACTTGTGTTCCAATGTTAGACAGTTTCCACTTCTTTATGAAATAAGAAGTCAGTTTGTTGATTACATAAACAAGATAGTTAAACAGAGTAGTAATTAGAAATCAAAGGTAAATATAACGCATTCTTAACTTATACTGGTTGAGTTCCTAAGTTATCTTACCCCTAGCAAGGTTCATAAGCTCTTCTCAATCCTTGATGTAAGCGACTGGGCACTGACTTCTTAGTTGGCAAAGAGCAATTCATCTCTCTCACTTCATGCTGTTCCCAGCCTGTTGTTTTCAGGCTGTCATTCGTACGTAGATTCTCTCTCCAAGAAGCTTTGCAAGAAGTCTTTCCTTATATCTTCTGGAGGAAACTCTTATCAGATTTCTCTGCCTTGCTGCACGTAGTCGATGGCTACCTTCATTAGCATTGTTGATGTCCCTGGCCATCCGTCTGGGGCCAGGGTTTCCCCAATACACATCCATGTCTCCTTGTATTTGCTGTAGGTTGGTGACGTGTAAAAGTCTATCTCAAGTTATACAAATCTCAGAGTCTTAATTTGGGTTTTACAGTTCTCAATGTCAACATTACAAACATGTGGAACCTTTGACATTACATCCATGTGAAACCCTTGGCACCACACATTTATCTAACATGTAGTCCTATGTTACATGTGTGTGACCCCATGTTTCTCCATGACAGGGTGTTCTTGGTTGGGTAATCAATAGCCTCAGAAATTAGGGGGTAGGTCATGGGGTGATAGCTTTTGTTCCCTGTTGAGAGTAGGGGGTAAAGGGGAATGGGTTAGGGAGGGAGGGAGTCTTAGCACCTCTGGTGAGAGGAGGGGTGCAAGACATTTGGGGTGGGGTGGAATGGTGGGGTGGATGTAGGATGGGGTGGATGTGGGAAATAGGGTGATGTATCTTTCTGTCCTGGGGCTAATGTATTTGTGTTGATGGAATAGCTACTGAGTATGGATTTTGACTGTTATGTTGGTTTCATTTATTGTTTGTATATTTAAAACGTTTTGTAAACTGCCTTGAGGTGTGATCAGCAAGAGTGGTGGTATAGAAATAATAAATGGAATGAAATGAACCCCTCCAAGTGCTAGTTAACTATTGGGGTTTGGAAAGGACTGAGCTGGACCCCCCAAAAAAGACTGGTTAGTTCTGGGGTTGCAGGGGGAAATCAGACTTAGTTGGAGACAGCACATGGATGTGTTGCATGGTGAAGGCCTGGATTTTTGGAGATGTGGGGGAAACAGAAGGGACTTGTGGGCCTGTGGCTTTTCTTAGGGGGGTCTATAAACAGCAGGGAGCTGAATTGTGCTTGAGGATCCCATGAGACCCCCAATCCACCTCACAGAACCAGGGATGGAACCCAGGAGTCCAGGCTCCAAGCCCCCCCTGCTCTAACCCAATAGCCCCTTCCCAGGAGTCCTGGCTCCTAGTTCCCACTACGCTTCCTTCCCTCTCCCTTTTGGCCCTATAATACGTGCGTGATAGGGGGAGAAATGCAATGGGGTGATTTGGGGGATGTGCAGGCCTTACAGGATTAACAGCATTGGGAAGTGATTTGTGTGAGTCCCACTGCTTGTGCCCCCCTCCCCCCCC
>QEPC01003896.1:852783-867889 GCA_003113815.1 Sphenodon punctatus | reverse complement strand
GGGGGGGGGGGGGGTGTCTATGAATCTGGCATTCCCACAGATCACAAGGGGTGGGGGCAAGGAGGGCAGAGTTGGATGGGTGAGGTCAGGTACCACAGCATCACATGCACACTTGTATCTGAATGCCCTGCATGGCACTGGCATGTGCATGCACACACAACACAAACCGTGCCAGCCATACACAATGTTCCACAGGCACAAACACATCCTACTACTACTCACACTCATGTACACAAAATCGCAGCTGTACACACAGTGATGGCTGCAGCTGCCCCTCAATCCCCACCTGCAGCCTCTGCTCTCCCAGCCCTGGGCTCCTGTCAGGGTCCCCCTCAATCTGCAGCTGCCCCCTGTGACCCCTAACCTCAAGCGCCTCACTTCCTGCTCCCCAATGTGACTGAGTTTGGCTTTGCGGAGATTGGGGGTGGCCCATCGCATTAAGGTACCAAACTGACCATCTTTGAAGACACCACAGGCAAAGGTTGCCCTGAGCTGTCTGTCAGTGTGTGTGCATAATATATATTCATGAGCCTGTGCGTGTGGCCCACTCTCTGCAGAACAGTCTGCATGCTTCTCCCCGCCCCCCCGGCCGCACAGCTGAACACTGGACTGTCGCTATGTCCGCCTCATGCCTCTGTTTGTCTACACCTCGTCTGTCCCTGCATATTGTGTGGTGTGTGTGTGTCTGGCACAAATTCAGGATTGCTGTCCTCTCCCATTACAGCCTCTGAGTCCCCAGCTGCTGCCTCACTCCTGCTCTGCTGCCTGGCACTTAAACAGTGGGGGGTGGAAGCAGAACCCATGTGCCTGGCACCCAGCCCTGCCCCTGGGCAGTGGGATGTCAGGCACCACTCCCACGCACCCCCCACCCATGGCTGCTTTTTAGGAATCAGACCCAGGCTTGGATCTTGCACACGCTGTCCTCGTCACAGACCTGCTTACAAGCTGAGGCTCACATGCTCTGCCACTCTCACACTCCTGCATGCTCCCTCTGTGCCCCATTTCATGACTTCAGTGTCTAATTCCGTGAGCCCCAGACAGCCTCGTGACCCTGCCCCAGATGCCATAGCTCCCACTTGGGGCCCTGGCTAGAGTTGCCGGATAGGCAATTTTCTCCACAACACTTATGGGAAAACTCAAGTTGCAGGGCCTGTGTTGGTGCCAGTGCAAGCCCTGTAACATGCATTTTTCATAAGTGTCCTGGGGGGAAAAAAATAGCATTTCTGGCAGCCCTGATCGTGTTTGGGAGCCTGTCATGGTGTGACAGGGAGGCTTCTGACAAAGTATGAGACCATCACACAACGTCAATACAAACTATGATCTGACCTGATTAATAATGACTAAAGTGACCTGAGTGAGGTGTCACGTGAATTGTCTCAGCACGCTGAATGGGAGGGAAATCCTATTTTGGATGTGTAACTAATAAACAGAGGCATTGAGAGACTGTATCTTACACTGGAGATCAGGTTGTGAACCCAAACTGGGTTGGGTCAGGAGAAATATTACAATGGTTATATAGAGTGCATGATTCTTACCTTCACGCATGCAACAAGGTGAGGTGGACCCAGTAATCTAAGGAGAAATATTTAAAAGACATTAGAACTAGCCAAAAAGGGGGAGGTCTCCTCCTACCTTTGAGAGGAAGAGGCCAGCAGGATTGAATGACAGACAGTCTCCATTTTGGAGAGGAAGGAGTTTGCAGCCAGGAGTGGCTGAGGCTAAGCAACATGAACCGAAAAACCTGTCCCAGCAGCAACTCTCCAAGAACGGGCCCCTGGACATCGGGTCGAGATAGACGGAAGCATTGTGGACTGAGACTTAGGGGAAGGGAATAGACCGGGATCTCACAGTTGAATTATTAGCATGTATTTTATTTCACTTTATTTAATGTTGGACTTGTGCTCTCTGATCAATAAGCCTTTATCTTCAATTGTTTTACAATATATTTCATTCATCTCAAGCCTGGTGTGCGTGTGTGTTCCTTACTGCCCTTGGGGTTTGCAAGTGTAGGGGCACCCTGGGTTAGCATCTAGGCGGACCTTTCTTTATAAGTTTTATCTTCATGGAGAGGCCTTCTCAGCTACAGGTGGCACAGGGTACATTCTGGGCCACAGCTGGGCTGGAAGGATGAAAGGAAATGCTTTAGGGGATTGTATGTCACCCCCCAAAAACCCCAATCTCCATGACAAGGTGGCAAAGGAGGTTTTAAACTAATACTTGGGGGAAAGCCGACAGTTGCTGTGGAGCCTGTGGTTGGGATGGAGGCAACCCAAATGGATGCCACCATTGGTAGTGGAATGCCTTATTCCAGTAATAAGGATAGGGAAGAGAGAGAGAGAGTAATACCAGAGAACAGACAAACTTAAAAAAATACTTCCATATTAAAGAAAATATGCAACCACAAGCACCAGGATATTAAAATGCTTAGATGTTTGTATACCAATGCCAGACGCCTCAACCATTAAAATGGGGGAATTAGAGTACTTGGCTTCAAGCGAGGACACTGATACCATAGGCATCTCAGAAACATGGTGGAATGAGGACACCCAGTGGGACACTGCAATGTCATATATAGAAATTACAGAGCTAATCATACTGGGGGTGCAGTAGCCCTGTATACTAAAGAGCATTGCATCAAACAGCATAAAAATCATAAATGACACAGAATTTTCCCTGGCATCTACAGAAATTCCATTTTGAAAAGGCAACCAGACAGTGGTAATGCCGCTCTATAAATCTTTGGTACGACCCCACCTTAAATATTGTGTACAGTTCTGGTCATCCTGTTTGAAACTGGAAAAAGTTCAAAGAAGGGCAACAAGGATGATAGAAGGAATGGATCGACTTCCAGGTTAGAGCTGTTTAGCTTGGAGAAAATGGGGGTGCGATAGTTTATAAAATCATGAGTGGTGTGGAAAAGGGAAATCGGGAACTGTTGTTTGCCCTGTGTCTCACAATAAGAGAACAAAGGGACAGACTCTCAAGTTAAATGGCAGCAGATTTAAAACCAACAAAAGGAAGTACTTTTCCACACAGTGGACAATACAATTGTGGAACTCATCGCCAGAGAAGACTAAGAAATCCTGCAGCATAACTAGCTTCTAATGGAAATGAGATCTATTCTTAGAGGACAGAGGCATAAATGCTTACTAGTTGGGGCTTAAACCCCTGGTTACCGCTAGTTGGGAATGGTCAGCAGGAGATGGATCACATCTCCATGACCTGTACTTGACTTCTCTCGGGTTACTGTAGCTGGCCACTGTCAGAGAGAGGATGCTGGGCTCGATGGACCCTGGGTCTGACCCAGGATGACACTTATGTTCCCCTAGCTCCACAGAACCCCAAAGAACAGACCTGTTGCCACCTAAAGTGGCCCTGTACATTAAACCTGTAAATCTAAAGTGGCCCCTGTATAAGAGCAGGGAGCTAAGCTGCTTTAAAGCCTAGAGCCTTAGACAATTTGGATGGTTTAATTGCTAAAGTGTCTCAGCAAATGTGTTCCCCGTGTGCCTGAGAGAGAAGCTATTGAGTGACATTCTGGACTCTGAGCACACATTCTAACCTGACCAATCACAGCTCTAATTTAAGATTTGTGAACCATCCAATCAGAATGTGCCTAGTTAATAATCCTAGTTCTGAGATAGTAGTCCTATAAATTTACAACCTGGAGTTCTCACTCTGGTCCATCCTCTCTCCCTCTGGTGGTCATGTGTACAAAAGGGGTGGAGTCACTGTGTATATAAGGCAGAAAACTGGATGTGATTTGGTTGATGTGGACTGCCAAGAAAGAAAATTTGGGGAGAGTGTAAGATTTGTGATGCAATGTCATTTGTTCGGAGCTGTCTAGTCCAGTGAAGCCTTGAACAGAGAAGCGAGGCTCGCTGAAATCATTAAGGCTGCCTTTGGGCTGTGAAGGGGGGATTCCCCCCCCCATTGCTGGCAATGTCCAGGCACTGGGAAGTGATGTTGGTGACACACAAGGAAAGACCGCATTGCCCATTGCAGAGAGAGCTTGGGAATCGGGTCCCACGCCCCTGGCTTTGCCTGTGTCCTTGCCATTAGCAAGCGCTACTTCTCTGGATCTGCTGTTGTCCTGAGGGCAGTGTTGTTCACTGTCATTATTGTGCCTGGTACTGACAGGTTGCCACGCTGCTAGGGCTGTTTCATACAAAATGAGAAGACCAAGGTCTTTAACAAAGACTTAAAGGGCGAGAATGCTGGAATAATTTGCAATCCCAACATCAATCCAAGTCCTAATCCACTTCCCTGTTTGTAGGAGAGGTCATTCAGTTTTTTCCATGAGCCATCCCGTAGTGTTGTACTTCGTTAACTAGCTGCCATGTTCTGCCCCAGAGGTTGCTGCATTGTAGCACTGTTTTCGTTGTTTCATTTATGCAGCCTGTGGCAGAAGCTGCTGGGAGCAACCCTGCCTCTTCATGTGACCTTCACTGACACTCTGGCTTCCAGGTTGACTAGGCCTGGTTTTGCAACTGGCCGCATGGCAAGATATTTCAATACCAGGGGAAGGGGCCTACAGCCAGCAGGGCTGGGGGATCTTCCTCTGATTGGAGTAGGCACAGTCAGGTAACCTCCCAAGGACCAATCACAAAAAAGTAGGGAGCTCTTAAAAAGACCAAAGCCACACCTCTCAAAAAAACTTCCCCTCTTAATTCTGTTTGCTCGGATATACTGACCTTTTGCTATGGAGCTAAGGGAATGTCTCCTCGCCTGTCTGGACTAAACTGAACCTAAGGACTGAACCCCTTTGCTGCAAGGCAAAGGCGCACCTAAAGCTGTGAGTAATTGAAGGTTACATCTGAGGGACCAGTCTAGGCTAGATGCTACAAAAAGGGCCCTCAAGCCTAACTCTGTTCTGACCAATTGCTTTTGCTCAAGGATTCAAAGTACCTCACATGGTTCTAGCCTGTGATGCTTGGTTTAAAATACCATTAAAGTAATATTCCTCTTTCTGATCTAAAAGGTGTGTGTTAGCGAATAATACGCCTCTGTACGCTCTGGTGGCAGTGCTTGGGAACTGAATTATTCTGGCTTGCAGGGCTGTCTGTTTAAAGAAAAGGTAAGCTCTCGTTCTCCCCAGAGGGATGAGACTTGCAGCCTAAGTAAATTCTGGGTGGTGGCAGTAGAAAGGTACCAGATAATAGGTGGGTGCTGGGAGGCTGGGGTAAAACCCCAGTGGGCTCTGTTACACCACAACTGGTGGCAGCAGTGGGATCCTCAAAAGGGCAAGATAAGTCCCAAGAAAGCAGTACACCTAAAGCTACACACACAAGTTTGTTCCCAAGAGTTTTTTTTGTTTGTAGTAGTATCAGGCGAAGCGGTTTTACGGCTGATCAGGGCAGAGAAGAATCCCTCTAGCCACTGTCACACTTTCACCCACTGTTATGGTGATTTGCTGAGAAGGGGTGAGGAGACTCCCTGGCAAGCCAGGTTTTTTTTAGCAAGCTGCTTTTTCTTTGAGGATTTCGATTTTGAACTTTGAGCAAAACAGATCTGAATAAATCTGGTCCAGGTCAATTGGATAGGGCTTAGATAAGCAGTGCAAGGGCAAGGAAGTGTAGGAGTTCTGGAACACAGGGAAATACCCTGCTGGGATTGCCCAAGGGGCTCAATAGACTCACTAAAGATGACCTCGTAAGAGAGGCCCAGAGGAGGAATCTCCCAGCAGAAGGGCTGACCAACGAGCAGCTAAAGCAGCAAATAAAGAACTTGGAAATGTCTGGGCCTGTTCAAAATGTCGATCCAGAGACTGGAGCCGGAGCAACCTTTTTCCTCGGGACTCCTGGAGCGACCCCAGAACAGCTGGGCCTGATCCTGGCGCAGATCCACCTTAGAGAGAAGGAGCTCATGGACAGGGGGCGAGAGAGCCGACAAGGCAGCTCAGCGCCAGCATGAGAAGGAGCAGCGAGAAGCCCAGAAGTGTGAGGGAGCAGCAGGAGCATGAGGCTACAATGCACCAGCGGAAGTTGGATGCACCCCACAAGCTTGACACCAAAGGACTTCACCCCTTTCAAAGAAGGAGAAAACCCTGAGGTGTTCTGAGTGTTTTTGAGAAGCAGCCTCTCGGATGGGACTTGAAGTCAGATGATTATATGCGGTATATGGCTGGGTTGGTAACTGGGACTGTCAATTATCTTTGATAGGTTGCCCAATGACTCTGCTAACTACTATTCTGTTTTTAAAAAGGCTGTACTCAAGCGCTATAGGCTGGGTCCAGACCATTTTAGGAACCGTTTTCGCACACTGCAACTCAGTCAGGGCAATCTATGGCTGAGTTTGGGGCCCAACTGATGGAGGCCTTCAATAAGTGGGTGGATGGGGCTAAGGCTACATCTAGGGAGCAGATGCAGGATCCTATGGGGCTGGATCAGTTCTACTTCTGCTGTCCCCAGGAGATTAAGCACCTGGTCAAAGATAAAGACCCTAAAACTGTCAGTGAAGCGGCTGACCAGCTGTTGCTGAATAGGGATGGGGCTAAGAAAGATCCTACCTGCTTTGGGATGGAGCAAAAAGGTTTCCAAAAAGGAGGGAAGAGGTAAATCTCAAGCAGGAGGGGGGATCCCAGGGGCCTGCAGAGCACAAGGGGCCTGTCAACCCCAAGTCTCTCACACACCCTTTCCCCAAGGAACGAGCTTGTTGCAAATGCCATGAACTGGGGCACATACATAATGCCTGCCTTAAACTAGCAAGCCCTAAACCCAAACCTGTCTGTCACGGAGGAACATAGGGTCACAAATGTGTGATATTGGCCTACAAGTAGGCCAATAAGCCTAGTAAATATGTTTTGCTTTACATAACATGTATGTAATGTTAGAGGTGAGAACTGTAAAACCCAAATCAGGACTGATACGTGACCAAACTCCAGGAAGTAGGGACAGTTAAAAGATTGTGTATTGGCAACCCTTGCCAGATGGAACCTTATGGAGATGCAAATGGATCTGCATGTTTGCCTGGGTTGGCTACATCAGGAAAGACAGACTCATGAGCGGGAAACCTGAGACAAAGAGATCATGAAAGATATTTAAGGAGGCCATTAAGCCACCTTGAGGAGATCTCTCTCGCTTGGCCATCTGGAGCAGCTGCATCTGCATCTTGCCAGCAAACAAGGCTGGAAGACATGGGCTGAGAGGGGACTTTGCTTTCTACAACTCTAAGATGGAAGACCCAGTCACTTACATCAAGGACTGAGAAGAACTTATGGACCTTGGTAGGGTAAGATCCTTATTTAGGAACTCAACCAATATAGGTTAGAAATCCATTATATTTACCTTTGATTTCTAGTAACCACTCTGTATCAACTATCTTGCTTACGTAATCAATAAACGAATGTCTTACCTTTATGAAGTGTCTGTCGACTGGAACACAAGTGAGTAACAAGAGTTCTCAAGCTCTTGCGAACCCAAAGATTAAAGAGTCTGTAAACAGGAAGGATCGGGCCGTTGAGTAACAAAGATTGTCCCTGCAGCAGGCTTGAATCAGCCCGAGAGAGAAAACTGGTTCAAGTGGGCTGTATGTGAGGGAAACTGAGTCACACGGTGGATGGGGAACGAACCCCTAGCCCAGAGCTGATGTGGAGGGTAACCCTAGACCAAGGGATGAGGAGATTCCTGAGAACTTAACCAGCTATAAAATAACTAATGCCACTGAGCTGACAGGCTGGTTCAAGGAACCAGTGAGGGTTAAAGGCAGAACAGTTACAGAAGAGCTGGACTCTGGGGTGAGAGTGACCATTATCAGTGCTAATTTAGTGTCTCCCTCTGACATCATCCCTGGCAAGAAGCTGTGGGCCAAGGGGTGGGGGAGGCATAGGAGGGCTGAACAGCTCCCCGTAGCTAGACTACCCACAGAATGGCAGGGGGAGGAGGTGATAGCAGAAGTGGGGGTGGAGGAAGATGCATCTATTCCCCTACTCGTGGGGCAGGATGTGCTGGGGGTGTGGAAGAACACTAGGGTGAACTCCCAGCCCAAGCACTCAGGGGATGTAAGCTCACTCACCCCAGAATGCCCTGAGGAAAGTATTTCCCCAACTCTTGAAGAGCCAGAGAAGGGGCTCTTATTCTCCAGTAGAACTAGAAATGCCTGGAGGGGAGGGAGGAAGCTCTTATCTCCCAAGCGAGTTTTCTGAATTGCCCTGGGGGAGGGAAGAAACTCTCCTCCTCTCTAAGGTTATCACTTGCCAGCAAGCTAAGGAACTGGGAAGGGTAGAAGATTCCCTGGGAGATTGCCATCAGGGGGAGGGTGAGACCCAGACTAGCTCAGAAGAGGGGTCTGGGGGGGGATTTGCCCACAGGCAGGAAGAGGCTGCAGGGACTCCTGGAGGACAGACTGACCCTGAGCTGGCCACAGAGCTGGCCACTCTTGCTACCACACAGGAATTTAAACTAGAACTCGCCAAGGATCCCAGCCTGCAAGAACTTAGAGGCATGGCTAAGGATCACTGGGAGTTCACCCCAGGACAGAGAGAGCAGTACATCTGGGAGAAGGGGCTACTCTATAGGATATGGGTTCCCACAGGGAAAGAAACAACCCAAGAGCCCTATCGCCAGCTGATAGTACCTCAGATACAGACAGCAACTCCTGACTATTGCCCATGATATCCCCTGCGTGGGACACATGGGAATAAACAGGACTCGCCAGAGGCTGCTGACCAACTTCTATTGGCCCAAGTTGGCTCCAAGTGGGGATAAACAGAGGGACCCACTTAAACCATTACCCATCATTGAACAGCCTTTCCACCAAGTGGGGGTGGATCTAGTGGGACCCTTAAAACAAAACTAGAAGGGGGAAGGAATATATTCTAACCCTCGTGGATTTTGCAACCTGCTACCCAGAAGCGGTGCCATTGAGGTCCACAAAGACAGAAGTGCCAGATGTGCTGGCTAAGATCTTCTGCCAGCTGGGGTTCCCTTCAGAGATTCTGACAGATGTGGGGGGGGGATTTCCTATCTGATATGATGGAGTGTCTGTGGAAATGACGGGGTTGAGCATATTAAAACCACAGCCTACCACCCTCAAACTAATGGATTGGTGGAGCGTTTCAATGGGACCCTGAAAGGGATGCTCAGGGCCTATGTGGACACGCACCCCAATGATTGGGATGAAAAACTGCCCCACTTACTCTTTGCTTATAGGGAGGTGCTCCAGGAATCTACTGGTTTCTCCCCATTTGAATTAATGTTTGGGAGACAAGTGCAGGGACCTCTGGACTTAGTGAAGGAGGAGTGGGCTGGGAAAATCCCCACTAAGACCTCGGTAGTAGAATATGTGCTAGGCTTCCGAGACAAACTGGTCACCATGATGGACCAAGTGAGGGGGAATCTAGCACAGGCACAAGACAAGCAGGCCACCTGGTATGATAAGGAGGACGCTTGTGCACTTTTAACCCAGGTGACGGGGTGATGGTCTTCCTACCCCTGAATACAGACAAGCTACATGCAGCTTGGGAGGGACCTCATGTGGTAAGGGAAAATTAGATGAGGTATCGTATACTGTTGCCATGGGGAAACGGGGAAGGAGAGCAAAAACCTTCCATGTAAACATGCTAAAACCCTATCATGACCAAGATGATCTGATCCTCCGCATCACGGCCTCTGAGGAGGTGGGGGAGGGAGAGAAGGGGTTTATAGACATGGACGTTTACACTGGGGATGGGGGACTGGGAGATCTCTCCCTGCCCAAAGAACTCCAATCGGCAGACAGGACGGCTGATGAAAGTTCTCAAACATTTTGAACCTGTGTTTTCAAATAAACCAGGGAGAACTACACTGGCAACTCACTCTATTGAGGCAGGCACCCACAGACCCATCCGCTCTAGGCCCTACCCAGCTAATGGGAAAGTACAGGCAGACATCAAAAGGGAAGTGGAGGAGATGCTCCAGCTGGGAGTAATCCGGCCCTTGGCGAGTTCCTGGGCCAGCCCAGTCGTATTGGTGCAGAAGCCAGATGGGACCATCAGGTTTTGTGTGGATTACAGGAAGCTGAATGCCATAACTCCTGATGCGTACCCCATGCCCAGAATGGATGTCCTACTGGACACACTGGGAAATGCCAGGTATATTTCCACCTTGGACTTGTCCAAAGGGTTCTGGCAGACGGAGTTGGATGATGATGCCATCCTAAAATCAGCCTTTGGGAAGGTAGCCATTCGGATAGAGCCCCGCAGTGCCTGCAGCATTACAAACTTACCTGTCAGCTGGGAGCAGGCGGAGCCCGGAGTTCAGTCAGGGGAGGAGTCAGCAGCCTGCAAGGAAAGAAAAGACCAGGGTGAGCCCTCAGCAGCTTGGGAAGGTAGCTGCTCAGATAGAGCCCCGCAGTGGCTGCAGCATTACAAACTTACCTGTCAGCTGAGAGCAGGCAGAGCCTGGAGTTCGGTTGGGGAGGAGCCAGCAGCCTGCAAGGAAAGAAAAGACAGGGCGATTCCAACAGCTGTAAGAGGCGGAGCCTGCACCTGTCTGAGGACTTTAAAAACACTCCCCGGCCCCCTCTTACTGAGGCAGAGCCTTATTGCTGCGCTGATTATGGAAGGACTTGTACTTGAGTTCTAATGTGTATTGCCAATAACTTTATAGTTGGGCAAATAAAGGATTTTATCTACCTAGCTAAAATCAGCCTTTACCAGCCCAGTGGGGCTGTATGAATTCACAGTGCTCCCCTTTGGCCTTTGAAATTCTCCTGCTTCCTTCCAGAGGCGCTTAGACCATCTTTTGGGAGGGATGGATGAATTTGCTATGACTTATATCGGTGATATAGCCATATTCAGCAGGGACCTGGAAAGTCACTTCAAAAACCTAACACAGGTTTTGTCTGCTATCCAGAGAGCAGGCCTAATGGTAAAAGCCAAAAAGTGTAAACTGGCAATGACAGAGGTGGTGTATTTGGGACACAAGGTGGGGGGGTGGCATAATCAGACCCCTATGGGACAAGATTGAGACTATCCTAAAGCAGGAACCCCCCAAGAGCAAGAAAGGGGTCACGTTTTGTAGCATTGGCAAGTTACTACCACTGGTTTGTAAAGGAATTTGGGGGGATTGCTAGCCCCCTACATGACTGGACCAAAAAGGGTTCCCCTGAAAGGGTCACTTGGACTACCGCGTGCCAACAGGCAACGGACACGTTTAAAGCTGCTCTCAGCAAGCACCCAATCCTGAGAGCCCCAGACTTTAATAAGCAGTTTATCGTAGCCACAGACGTGGGGTTGGAGGCAGTTCTTCTGCAGCATGAGGACAAAAAACACCCGGTTGCTTACCTGAGCAGAAAGTTAACTCCCTGGGAGCGTAACTTTATAGTGCAGAAGGAGTGTCTTGCCCTAGTCTGGGCACTAGAGAAGTTAAGACCATATTTATGGGGGCGGCAGTTCACTGTACTAAATGATCATGCCCTGTTGCAATACCTGCAGACTATGACAAACTCGAACTCCAAGCTGCAGAGATGGGCTTGGAACATGCAGGAGTACAACATGCAAGTTCAGCACATTAAAGGCACTACCAATGTGCTGCAGATGCTCTTTCTAGGCAACACTCCACCTGACAATGTGTCCTAAAGAATAGGATTGGGGATTCTGTTAATGGTTTTGTTTTCTCTCTTTTCAGGGCGGTTGAGTGTCATGGTTTCTGCGCCGCTAAGACTTTGTAACTCGCATATAACCTTGTACACTTTTCTCCTTTTGGGGTTGTGTGACGCCTGAACTCGCAGTCATGACAAACAGCATGTTCAGGCTACAGGAGAAGGGGTGGGGGCGGGGGAGAGAGAGGAGATGTGGCAGGAGCAACCCTGCCTTTCCATGTGACCTAGTCAACCTGGAAGCCAGAGTGTTAGTGAAGGTCACATGGAAAGGCAGGGTTTTGCAATACTGGGGGAAGGGGCCTACAGCCAGCAGGGCTGGGGGATCTTCCTCTGATTGGAGTAGGTACAGCCAGGTAACCTCACAATGACCAATCGCAAAAGAGGGATAGGGGGCTTTTAAAAAGACCAAAGCCACACCTCTCAGTCTTCCACTTTTACTTCTGTTTGCTCTGATATACTGACCTTTTTGCTATGGAGCTCATGGCCTGTTTGGACTAAACTGAACCTAAGGACTGAACCCCTTTGCTGCAAGGCAAAGGCGCACCTGAAGCTGTGAGTAATTGAATGTTACATCTGAGGGACCAGTTCAGGCTAGATGCTACAAAAAGGGCCCTCGAGCCTAACTGTGTTCTGATCAATTGCTTTTGCTCAAGGATTCAAAGTACCTCACATGGCTGTAACCTGTGATGCTTGGTTTAAAATACCATTAAAGTAATATTCCTTTTTCTGATCTAAAAGATCTGTGTGTGTGTGAGAGAGAGAGCAAATACACCTCTGTATGCTCCAGTGGCAGAAATTGGGAACTGAATTATTCTGGCTTGCGGGCTTGTCTGTTTAAAAAAACACAAAGGTAGAGTTCTCATCTTCCCTACAGGGATGGAGCTCATGGCCTACAATCTCTAGGGTGGTGGCAGTGAAAAAGTACCGGATAATAGGTGGGTAATGGGATGCAGGGAGGCTGGGGTGAACCCCCAGTGGGCTCTGTTACGCCACAGTGCTTAGGTGTTTTTAAAGATTAAAAATAGTTAGTAGGGGTTTTGTGCTTATTTTGGTAGGAAAATATGGTGGAAAGGATTCCCCCAGCTTTACAGAGCCCCATAGAACAAACTTTCCCCCAGCTCCATAAACCCCCCCCCAATAGAAGAGAGACCTTCTCCCCCCAGCTCCGTAACTATTGATTGTACAGTGCTGGTACATTGTTGGACAATAATTAATAATGAAAATTCCTGGCTGTCTAAAGGATTTGGATGTTATAACTGTACAGAGGGTAAAAGTGACTGTTATAGAACATCCTTTATTTAGAACATTCTGATAGAACCTTGAAAAAGGGTGTTTTACAAGGACACTCTAAAACCAGGAAGCAACATGGGTGTAGCTACCTTGGCACAAGGGGGCTCTGTAGGGGCCCTGTTATTTGAGGGGCCCTTGGCAGACTCTGCAGCAGTGGGGGGGTGGGCCAGGCCTCATCACCCACCTGGTGTATTAGCAAACATTTATATAGTGCCAGCAATATACCTGGTGCTTTACAAAGTAATTGAATACACAGTCCCTGCCCTAGGGCTTACAATCTGAGAGAGAGGTGCGGGGGGAGATGAAGGAAGGGGAATAGAGGGGGTAGTAGACATGTATGAAAGTTCACTCCTTTGCGTCCGGAGGATGCACGTTAGAGACCTGTAGCGGAAACACAGGAGGGAATTGGTAGTAAGTGGCAGCAACATGAGGCAGGCAGCAAAGAGAGCGGAGCTGCTGTTGCTGGATGTAGGTAAGTGAGGCCAGGTCTGATCTGTCCCATCAGCATGGAGCTGGGTAGCTGTGCAGGGGAGCAGGATCAGAGCAGGGATTGCAGAGGGGATCCCCCGGTTGCTGGCAATGTCCAGGGACTAGGGAAAGTGATGTTGGTGACACGAAAGGAAAGGCAGCATTGCCCACTGCAGAGGGAGCTTGGGAGTAGAATTACAGAGAGCACATGGGGCTTCAGCTTGGATCAGCAAGGGCAAAAGGGGGAATTGTGGTGTCTAATAATGAGACTTATGCAGGTGGGGTGTGGTCATGCAGATGCTGCTGCATGTTCTCACAGCTACCCCATAGTTTCCTCCAACCAGTGACAGGCTGGAAGCTGTCCTTTAACGTGATGGTGTCCTGCATGACCAGAGGCCAGAACTGAGGCAGCGAGTTTATCTACATGGAACAGTGGCTACGTGTAAACAGCAGCTATGTGCTCTGCAAGTGGCAAGCCCAAAGCGTCAATGTTGTAAACGTTCCAACAGTCTACGCAATCCCTTTCAGGATGTCCTAAAAAGCTCTGGAACATTATAAATGTGTCATTTAAAGTCATAGGAAGGGAAAAGAAAATATTTTTTCGTTCAGCCTATCGGGTTGTGAAATCTACTGTCGGAGGCTGTGGTAAGGGCCAGTACTAGGACAAGTTTTTGGAAGATAGGTCTATTAGCCAGACAGGATCAGGGAACCATGACGGGAGCTGGGGGAAAACAGTGAATGGATCCCCCACTGTGACCGGTTGGGTGCTTCTCCCAAGCCACGGTTATCGGCCACTGTCAGAGACAGGATGCTGGGCTAGATGGACCATTGGTCTGACGCAGTATGGCACTTATGTTCTGTGTTTTAACCTCCTTCCTTAAAAGCCTACATTGAAACTCCAGAACCTCAAGGACAGCATTCTCTGAAATGCTTCCAGTTCCATGTGCAGGCCCCAGAGCCAGGCTGAGCTCGAGTCCAATGTGTGGAAGTGGCGGTGGGCTGCCTAGGGCAGGAGGGGCAATGACCCTCCCAGGACTCCCCCAGCTGGCCGACCCCAAGTTCAAAAAGGAAAAAAAAAAGCAGCTACGTGTGCCACGGTGAATGTTCAGCGCCACCTCGATGAACCTGGTTTAGAGCAGCAACCTTCTCTGAAGGTTGCTGCTCTAAACCAGGTTCGTTGAGGTGGCTCTGAACTTTCTCACTGGGCGTATGTGCTTCTGGTGCCTCACACCTCCCCCCAGGCTTCCTAAGGAAGCCTTTCAGGGACAAAAGGGAGGCGTTTTCTCCCTTTTAGGCGGAATGGGTGGCTAGAAGTGCCGTCCATTCTGCATAAAGGGACCCTGCAATGGAATGGCGCCGCAGGGGGCACTGTTCCATTGCACGGGCCGGGCAGGGGGAAGTCCATACCAGGGCGCTGCATACAGGCGCCCTGGTATAAACTGCCCAGTGTCCCAACTGTGCAAGGGGGGCTGGGAGCTCCTGCCATGCACGCAGCTCCCAGCCCCCCCCCGAGTTCTTCCCTTCCTGTCAAGTCAAACTGACTCGACTCTGGGAGGGAGGAGGGTAACTTCGGGGAAGCCCGGGCTGCGCGGCAGCTCCCAGGCCCGACTGAACAGTCTGGGCCTAGGCGAAGCTCCCGCGCAGCCATCAGAGAGAGGACTGGATGGAGCAGAGAGGATGTCAGAGCCGAGCTGCCGGCAGTGAGTAAATTGCAGGGCTGGGGGTGTGGGGGGGCATGGGGGAGTGAGGGTGGGTTAGAGTAGGGGGG
>QEPC01003896.1:801067-838186 GCA_003113815.1 Sphenodon punctatus | reverse complement strand
CCCCTGCTCCAACCCACTAGCCCCCACTCCCCTCCCAGAGAACCCAGGAGTCCTGGCTCCCAGTCCCCCTGCTCTAACCCACTCCCCTCCCAGAGAACCCAGGAGTCCTGGCTCTCAGCCCCCCTGCTCTAACCCACTAGCCTCCACTCCCCTCCCAGAGAACCCAGGAGTCCTGGCTCTCAGCCCCCCTGCTCTGCATGGTTTGCCAAACTCCATAGCCCGCTGAAAAGCTTCCTTTATTCCCCCCCACCCCCTTTTGTCTGATTCCCCAATGTGGAGCTTCCAAGACCAGAGCCCTATCTTCCTGTCTCCCCCCTGCAGACAGGAGCAAGGAAGGGGGGTGTTCCAGGCAGATCAGCACTGGAGCCAAGGGGAACCCAGTAGCTTGGGAGAGGAGTGCAAACCTCACCCAGCCAGCCCATCACTCGAGCCTGTGGCCTCATGATTTAGCAGGCCCCTCATTCATCTGGGGCAAGTGGAAGCCAGTATCACTCAGCTTGGTCTATAGAACAGGAGTCCCAGATTTCAGAGCCAGCAGCCCTCATAGAACACAGCCCCAATTTCAGATCGCCCCCAGCTTCAGCATCCCTTATGTTTAAGATTTTGACTTGGGACAGTTCTCTCCTGCTTTCTTGTAGGAGTGACTGTTACTGTCCAGCTTGCTCCTACTTCAGCACGCGTCTGGGAACTTGTTCCCACATGTTTATCCCAAGTTAACTGCTATCCATCCCCCCTCCCCTTATTCTCACCAGCAGGGGGAGTTAAAAAGTCAGGAGGGGGTTGGGTGGTAATTACCTCTGCAAAGAAGCAGGGTTAAACTGCAGGGGGAGGGCATGCTTGCGTGTGCTGTTCAAGGGAATTGCCTGAGGTTACCTTTCCCTGCACAGTCCTCTGGTGTCCCCAGCGTGCATCCTCCTTTGCGTTTCTTTTGCACAGCATCTCTGCCACAGGGACGGCTGTCGTCACCCCCACGCCTGCAACTTCCAAGCGAGGGAATGGGCTATTTTAACAATAGACTCAAATCTTCAGCTCACTGTGGAGCAGCCGTCAAAAAAGCAAACAGAACATTAGGAACCATTTGGAAAGGGATAGAGAAAAAAACTGAACATATCGTAATGCTTCTACATAAATCTATGGTGCGACCGCACCTCGAATATTGTGTGCAGTTCTGGTCGCCCCCATCTCAAAAAAGACATCGCTGAACTAGAAAAGGTGCAGAGAAGGGCAACAAAAATGATCCAGGGTCTGGACCGGCTCCGGTATGAAGAGGCTGGATAGGTTGGGGCTCTTCAGCTTGGAGAGAAGACAGAGGGGATAGGAGAGAAGTTTATAAATTCACCAGTGGTGCGGAACTAGTAGATAGGGAAGTTATTTACCGTCTCTAACAGCACTAGAACAAGGGGACACTCCATGAAATTAACTGGCAGCAGATTTAAAACAAATAAGGGAAAGTTTTCACTCAGCGCACAATTAAATTGTGGAACTAGTGATCGCGGCCGGTAGCATAGCGTGGATAAGTTTTGGGGGGCTAGGTCTGTTAATGGCTATGAATTAGGTAGGTTTTGGAGATGTAACCTCTTACTGTTGGGGGCTGGAAGAACGGAATGAATTGCCCGTTGTGACCTGCTGGGCAATTCAACAGTGGCCAATCTCTGTCTCTTAGGAGACAGGATGCTGGGCTTGATGGATCATTGCTCCGACCCAGTACAACACGACTCATGTTCTTACGGTCATGAGGACAGCATTGGAGGGAGATAGCTATGCCTCCAAAATAACACACACACACACACAGGTCCCCAGCTCTAGCGTGCTGGTGAGAACACGCTCCGTGGCATCAAAAATAGCCTCAGATACTTTGTGCTTGTTGACTGACTCTCCATGTTGCTAACAGCCCCTTAACCTGCCTCCGCTCTGAACATTAACCTGGCACCTGGTTTGCAAGCTGGTAATTAAGCTATTGAACTCGCTCTGTGAAGCCACAGCAGATCGGAAAGCACATTCTTGAAAAGCAGAAAGATGATTTAATTTTTAAAAAAAATACAGCTGTGGATCACAGCCCCTCTTACTTTGGAGAAGTCCCACTCCAGTGGGTTGTGGATCGTGGCATTTCTGTCTAAAATCCTAGGGCTCATGTGCTGTGCTGGACTACCTTGCTCTCTCTCTCCGTTTACACAGCAGATTCAAAATCTCTGATTCTGATCGACAAGGGAAAGGAACAGATTAAAGAAACCCCGTTTCATTAGCACAAAGAGGTTGGATTTCATACCAATGTGCAAATCTAAGGCAGATATCTGACAGAAGGGAAGGAACAGCGATTTACAAAGCCGTGAGTGGGGTAGAATAGGTTAGTAAGGAGCTGCAATCTACCCTCTCAAATAGTACTAGAACTAGGAGTTTCTCTGTGAAGTTAACTGGCAGAAGATTTATATAAAAAAGCAGAATTTCCACTCAGCGCACAATTTGTTTCACTCTTGTGGAGACAGGGCTACCAGCACAAGGCCAGAACTGCCTGCAGCTGCCGCCTTATCAAACCAGGCTGGAGCAGCGTAGTGAGGGGAGGCGTGGTGGGGTCTATTTCAGACTACTGGGGATCCCAAGAGACGATCTTCTCCCCTCTGCAAGTGCTGGGTGCAAGTCTCCACAGCCGGGAGTGGGTTCGATCTAGTAAAGGAGGGATCCCCAGTCGAACGTGGCCCACGGATGGTTTTTAATGTGGTCCCTTTCCAAATCCTAGATTTCCCCTGCAGATCTGGCCCCCTACTCCCAAGCACTGAGTGAGCAAGCTCCAGGGACGGGAGTGGATAGGGGACAAATGCATGATTTGGATCCTTCTCGCACCAAGTGGCCCTCTTGAGCAGGGTTCTGTGGGAAGAGAGGTCTCCCCCTCCTGTCTGTACTAGGGTGGGAGACACTCCCCGTCCCTAGAACCTTGACCTCTGGAAGCCCCAAAACAGCCCAATGCTGCCAAGACTCAAGCTGTGTGCAATTACATGCTGTATCCATGTGTCACGGCGTGGGGACACAAGGACCAGGGTCTGCGGCAGCCCCGTGATGGCATGCTGCCCTTGCTGAGCCAGTCTCCCCCCCCCCCCCCCCCCCATCAGCAATTCACCCCTCACGCAGGGAAGAACCAGTCAGGAGCCCTGACTGAAAAGTAACCATTTATTTGAACCAATACAAGAGTATGAAAGTGTGAGAAGGGAGAGAGGGTTAAGGGGAGAGGCTGTTTGTAACATCAGAGGACACAAAAACCCCTCGGTTTAAAAACATTTTACATTTAAAAAATAGCGGATGATACAGCAGCGCGTCCGCGGGGCTAGGCTAGAGCTTCACTGAAGGGGCTGGGAGGGGGGCCCTTGTGGACACTTGGCCTCTTGGAGTCCCACTGCTGCCACTAGGCAGCTAGAGGGGTCACCTCTGCGTTGTCCCTGGAAGCATGCACCCTGCAAGGCCAGGCATCCCTCCACAGGCTCAGAGCTTACTAGGCCCAGGAGCGTGGATGCTGGCCGTGACCTAGAGACAGAGACACACACTGCCCTGCCATTTCGCTTTCAAACTGGAAGGGCTGTATTAGCTGGTGCTCCTGCTGATCAGAACTCCCCTCTGCCCTTCGACAGGGTAATTGCCAGTCTCCCTGGTCGGCTGTTGGCAGGGCTCAACAGAAAAAAAAAAAGCCCAGAGTTGTAGAACGTGTGCCCCAAGTTACAAACATCTGGTGAGAAAGCACCCTCCCCCACCCCCAACAATCCCTCCTATGGGCAAACAAAAATGAAACCCGCTTGACCATGGAAACACGGAGAACAGCAGGGACGGCAGGCTGGGGGTGGGGGGCACAGATGGGGCACACAACGCAACGGGGCGGGCGTGGATGAGTGAATTAGCAGGGAGTGTTCTGGCAGGAACTACCACACCAAACAAAAACAGAGGCTTGGACGGAAACCAAACGGAGAGAGCAGGAAGGCTAAGGGGTCAGGGTTGGCGCATGGAGGCGTGGCTCTCATGAAGCACTGGCTTGGAACCTGATTGAACCGATTACAAAATGATTTCGGGTGCGGGCCCACCTGGAGGGCGGCTCTCGATCAGCAATCGAGGAACTGACAGGAGAAAGGATTCCCACCCACCCAGCCTGGTGTCTAGTCTCTGTCTCAAGAGAGGACTGGGGGAGCCAACCCCAAACAGGGTCAGTCCGTACCTGCAGATCCGTCGGCCCCCATTCCAGCACGGCTCCAATTTGGAACCCCCAGGGAACAGCAGTCCCCCCTTGAACAACAGGCAGCGAGGAAAGGCTTCCAGTACCTGCAGCCGTTTCATCAGGCCCCACCGAGCTGCCAGAGCCTGCACGCTTTACTGGAGGCAGCTTGCCAACGTGTTCCTGGACAGCAGGCATCCCATGATGCCATGGAGGTTGGAACAGCTCCCACTGTTTGTCTTCTGCCCGATTACTCTGCGCCAGCAGGTGCCTGCCCAGAAGCAGTGCCATTAACAGCGGTTGGGAACGAGAAGGGCACTTGTGCGGCAACAGGAAACAAACAGGGGCAGATCAGGGGGTGGGGGGTGCTCACAGCCCTGTCTCCCCTCCCCTCATTCAGGAGCATTTCAGTTTGGAGCGAGAAGCCTAGGGGGAGACTGAGTGCCTCACTGACACTGTGAAGCGAGGCATCCCCTGTTTGGCAATGGTACGAGCCCACAGCCTTTCAGGAATCCGGCTTGGCCCCAAGCCGCCATTGTCCCACTCGGAAACTGGGAAGTGAAACCATTGTACCAGGGGCAGCAGCGCGTGATGACAGCCTTTGCTCTGCATGGCTCGAGCAATGCCTGCCCCCAGACCTCCCAGCTCAGGCCCACTCCATGGCCTTGCTGCCCGTTTCTCCCCAGCTGCTGCCGCTGATACAACTGACTACAGCAAACAGGAAGTTGGCAAATGCTGCGGAGAAAGAGGGTGCACCGGATTTGGGGCACTCTCCTGCCCCAGGGGGAACCTGTTAACTGGCGGGTCGAGGGCATCTAGGGGGGGTGGATCTGCAAGCATCAGGCACCCCCCCCCCATGTGCTGTGCACTCCACCCACTGGGAAGCACTAAGCAGCTCAGGGCCTCTCCGAGGGGTGGATTCTGCAGCTCAGCAGGAAAAGGCCGGAGGAGTTAACCACCCCCACCGGTACCGAGCCTGCAGAGGCAGGAGCTCCGCCACGGCTGTTAAAGCAGCTACGCAAAATGATCCATGCGCTCGCAGAGAAATCGAACACAATGGCCGATTGCAGCTCACGCCTGGCTTTGTTTCCAGAGCAGAGCGGGGAAGCAAATGTGGGGAAAGGGGTGGCTCCTTTTAAAAGGTGGCTGCACAGAGTGAGGGTCAAAAGCTGTATCTTGTGGAATTTCGCAGTGGCTCAGCCCTGGGAGTCCTAATTACGCACAAACCCTGCTTCGCAGCTGCCCCCTCCCCGTTTGGATGGATGGAGAAGAGACCCTGGGAAGCAGAGCAGCTGGTGGGGGAGGGGCAGCGGGAACACATGCTCCGGCACAGAAATCACGGCAGCCCCGCTGCCACAAAGGCTGAGCACATTCCTCAGCGTGTCCCACCTCGAGCTAACACCTGGCGGTGCCTCCAACCCTGCCAGACTCTTCCAGCCCTTCTGTTCCTCATCTCCCCATGCTCCCGCTCGCTCCTGGGCCGGCCCCAGTTCAGAGCAGCTCAACGACATTCTGCAGAGACACCAAATACACACACATCACGCCCCTTCCCTGAAATCCTAAAAAGCAGACACCGGACGGAACACGCTAGCCTTGCCAAACCCACCCAGCTGGGGCTGAAGGAACTCGTGTCATCACCAGAACAAAGCCCAGCCACCGAGTCCCAAGATACAGCGCACAGCAGCCAAAGGGGGCTACTCAGCTGACCCAGTCATTCAGCAGCCTGGCAGGGCGCTAGTGAGGTGAAAGGGGAGGCGGGGTGTCTCAGCTCAACAGCCTGCAGCGAGAATTCAGTGGCGAGCAGGAACGCCGCATTGAAATGGTTTGTGCTAGGAGAACAATCCTGACCATCTGCTCTAGGCAAAGAGAACTAGCCACACTCAGGAACACGCGAGAGAGCCAGGGAGCCGGCAGCAATCCAGCATTCAGTCTCGACACTGACACACAGAGACAGAAAGCACTCTCAACGCCAGCCTGCAAACCGGCTCAATCCTGCTCCTGTCTCCAAAGCTAGAGTCTGCACCGACAGGAGGCGGGAGAAGAGCAAGATCACAGGGGTTAGCTCTCAAGGAGGTTGAAGGAGAATCCATCACACCGGAACAGCCATCTACTTGGCTCCCACTCAGTCCATGCAAGCCTGATGTAAAAACCCTACACAAATACATTAGCCCCAGAGCCCAGGGCTCTGCTGACAGAATTAGCCCTGACCCACGTAACACTGGAGAGGCAGAAAGGATGCCATCTGCAATGCATAAAACAAACTGCCGGCTTCCAAGCCAGGGGGGGCAGTGACAGAAACTCCTTGTAAAAAGACGTGCACAACATCAGCAGAAGAAAGCAAAGATTTCCCCCACCTGCCAGCTCCTCTGTCCCCTTGCCACCCTGAAGAAAGGGAAATGTGACTTCATGCTACGTTAGCAGCCCTGGTGGCTCAGCTCTGTTAGCGGTTGTGCTGCCAGGCTCTGGGACAGCAGAACAGACTAACAAGACACCCATCCAGAGCTCTTGGCCTCTTCCACACCAGAACAAGACTGGGAGGTAGGGGTTGATTGCAGGGACATGGGGAGGGCTTGTTCCCAGGAGGGGGTAGCTCCCCTTTGCCCCAGAAGATGAAATTGGGGCTTAGCCCCAGATCCAGCAGTTGCACATGTGCTTGTGAACAGACTATTCTGGGGGGTAGCTTTCTTGGTGTGTGCAAGCCCCAAGGCAGCTCACGCTGGGGTGTGGGGTAGGGGAGTCGTTTTGGTGACAGAGTCAATGACATTTGGGGACAGCCAAGTGGCACTCACCTACGTACACGCACACTGAGAGGGGAGCAAGAGGAGACCCTATCTAGGATCGCAAGACGAGATGAGGGATTGAACTGCTGGCCTCCGCAGCCTCTGCCATTTATCCCTCCCTGACCTGCCCCCAGAACTAACTTCTTGGCAGGGAGTGGGTGCAGGCTGGGCCTGTGAAAAGGGAGCTCTCCCGACCCCTCCAGCCTCGCAAGTGAGGATGAGGACCGCCATCCAGCTGAGCACCGAGCTTAAGGCCAGCCCCCACCACCAGTGCCGGCGGCACAGCACAGGTAGCTCCCATTGCTGAGCTGCAGCAGCAGCGTCAGGATTAGGGAAGCCCACTGCTGCCGCTAAAGCAGCAACGGGGACAGAAGCGATGGGGCCTGAGGGGTTCCAAAAGGGGTCCCGAGGCACGAGGGAAAGGGGAGGGAGAGGGGACTGGTTTCACTACAGATGAAGGGGTGACCATGATTCAAACCATTGATGCCACGATCAGGCCAACGCCAAGGTTCCTCCCACAGAGCACAGTAATAAGCACACTTTCATGGATGCATGTGGGGGGTGGGAATGGGGGGTGAGGGAGATATATACAGCTACAGAGGGACCCCGGGAGATTTAGCTCTTGGCGGCTTCTCGCTCTTTGTTTTCCGTGTCTTCTGGGTATGCGTGACAGGTCAGTCTCTCCTCATAAAAGGCTATGACAATCTGCGGGCACTTCACATTGGCTTCCTTTGCCAGTACCAGGTCAGCTTCATCCGTGTCTTTCCTGTGGAACGAAACACAAAGACGTCGTTAAAGCGGCAAGTGGCATTGCCCCACATGAGAAGCCATTCCCTTTTGGTGTGTTAGAGGCAGCGCGGTCTAGTGGAGAGAGTCAGGCATCCCTGGGATCACTGAAAAGGAAAGCTTTTATTACACTCTGTTTGCTTCCCATGTGTAGATTCTCTGACACAGGAGACTGGGTCCATTCTCTGGTAGCCCAACCTTAGGCTGTTGCTGAGCACTAAGGATGGGCTAAAAATGTTGTTGTTGCTTTTAAAAACAACTTGTGGGGAAAAAATATCTCTCTCAACTGTACTGCATTATGAAGGGCAGATTGGGACCCCTTACTACCAAACACTTTCCCCCAGATCTCCTGCCACAAAAGGAAGAAGTGCTAGCTGCTGCTGCTGTTTTTAATTTGTCCACTCGAGAAGGACTCTACTGCCTATTGCCAATAGCCGTTTGTGAGGGTGTCAGAACTACGGCAGTAGCGTGGGCAGGGGAGAAGCTCTGCTCCGATGGCATGAGCCCTGGGTTCCAGGCTGCCTGTGGCACGGTGTCTGCCTGTCTCTCTCTCACACACACACGTGCACAAACAGGCTCCTAGATTCTCAGCTCAGAGAAGGGCTGTACAAAAGGGTGAGAAGCAGAGACAGCGGAAGTGGGAATGGAACAGCAGCCACCTGCGCCACCCCGTAGGGAATATTCACCAAGATTAGGGCAAACTGTCTAGCCTTTATCTAGGGATTCCACAGTTCATAGTCCTTTGCAATCCGTATGTCAGCACACAATTAACTCGTGGGAATTTGCTGCCAGAGGAAGTGGTCAAGGACGGTAGGGTAGCTAGCTTTAAAAAGGGATTGGCTAAGTTCTTGGAGAATAGGTCTATTATTGGCTATTAGTTAAGTAGGTTTTGGAGACATAGCCTCTTACTGTTGGGGGCTGGAACAACAGGGAGTGGATTGCCCCATTGTGACTTCTCCCAAGAGAAAGAGATCGGCCACTGTCAGAGACAGGATGCTGGGCTTGATGGACCGCTGGTCTGACCCCAGTAAGGCACTACTTACATTCTTATGCACTGCTCAACAATGGTATGAGGTAGGTTATTGTAATTCCCATTTTACAGATGAGGGAACTGAGGGAAAGAGCCAGTAGCTTGCCCCAGGCCACCCAGAGAGTTTGTGGTTAAACTGGGATTGAAACCCTGGTCTCCCTTCTCCGCTGGGCTACTGTACCCTCTAGGTTTTGCTGCAACTGCCCGATTCCCCGTGAATGCAAGATACTGGAAGTGGTGCGTGCTGGACTTATGCTGAGCTGCAGCTGCAGGAGAGAACTCTCCTGGGAGCCATTTGTCTGGTCCACAAGGGTGTCCTTGTGGTCCTAGAGGACTGGACCTACACCCCTCTGGTTAGCACTGGCCACCCCACCAGTGAGCAAGGTAGAGTCTTCCACCCTCAAGTCGGGCAGTTCTGAGTGCCCTTCCCCTCTGGCCAGAGCTCAGTCCTGCCCTGGCAGAGATACAGAAAGTGAGGGCCAAGCAGCCTCTAGCAGCTGCGAATGTCACGAAGGCAGCACAGGGACTGAGGAGCAGCTACCGTTGAGAGCCAACGATTAATCCTAATGACCAGGCAACCATTGCATGGGACTTGATTCCAGTCTCTCTCTGTCCCCAAGCTGCCCTCTGGGGAGCTCTATGCTGCTCTGGATTTTGAGCATGTGATGGGCTGCTTCTCCGATGCATTCCGAGGCGGGCCGGGTCTCAGCGATGTCAGTCACCCCAGAAAGGCTGGCTCCGCCCCCCGCCAGCCATGCTCCTGACACTGCTGCAGCATTTTAATTGCCTTGCGCAGAGCCGCTAGGCTGGCAAGAAAGGTTCCCTTGGCCCTTCGGAGTAGGCCTGGCTACTCAAGGCTCAGCTGCCCGCGCAGGGGCAAGCTGAAGCCACCATCCTTTCCCTGCCTCCCACCCCAAACAGCAGCAGCTGGGTCCCCTCCCCGATAGCACACTGCTGGTAGCCGCAATCCAACCCTGCTTTCCTGGTCTCAGGAAAGTCAAAGGGGACCACAGCTCCATCACAGAGGGAACCCCCTCCCCCATCCCCAAGGCCTCCTGGGGGGGGTGTCCGCTCCTTTGAGCACCGATGCGGTCGATCCCTCAGCCCAGCAGAGCTGCATGGGAGGCTCCCAGCCCTTTGTCTGCTGGAGATGGGGGAGGGGCGGCAGCAGCTGCAGAGGAGCTCTGGCGAGGGAGACTCCTGGCGACACAGCCACAAATCAGGAGACCATTTCCTGTGCCCTGCAGGCTGGGAAACGGGAGGGGACCCAAACACGACAATTTTGCTCTGGACTGGGTTTCTGGAAAGAGGGACAGGACCAACGCTTGAGAGGCTGACCTGTCTGGCCCGACGGAAGGGAACCCCAAACCTGAGCCCGGGGGGAGAGGGAGTCGAGCTGCTGAAGGCCTGTTCCGCCCGGGACTGTTCCTTTCCCGCATGCCCCTGCCGACTCAAGAGGACTCACCATTTCATTAAGAACATCAAGTCTCCGCAGGAGTCCGTGGCTCCGATGATCTTTTCCGGCTCCAATCCTCTTTCAAAGCCCCTGGCGATGTCGTTGCTCTGGGAGAGAAAGAAGGGTTAGGGAAGATTTCTATCATTCTGCCGCTCAGCCATTTCTCTACAGCCTGACAGAATTCAGAAGGGAGCAGGCATTAAAGAGGGCACCGGGACCCCAGTGGCGAGCAGGGACATGGGCTTAATTGCTCTGAACAGAGGGCGAGATGCCTGCTTCGCTTCCCCGCAGAGGGGCTTTTAAATCCGCTATTAATTTGCTAATATAATAAATGGGGGAAGAGGCAACCGGGGGGGGGGGGGGGGGGGGGGGGGGGGGGGGCTTGTGCAGTCAGACATAGCATTGGAGTGGAGGGGAGCATTGCATGGCGGGGAGTGAGGTCGATAGCTCTGGGGGCTGCTCCTCTCTTCAGCTGTAGCCCCCCACCGTCTCACAGGCTGACTCAGTCACCGAGCTCTTTGTGTCAGAATGGCTGCCAGTGGCAGCTCTATTCACGCACTAGTGCTGCAGGCTGAGAGGGGAGCGCAGACGAGGGCTCCCTCCACGTACCATCGGAAGGGAGACGGAGAACAGCTTGCAGCCGCTCCGAGCCGGGGGTGAGCGTCCTCCCCGCTCTGCGGCAGCACCACGCTCGCTTCCCGGAGACGCACATTTGTTGCTCACATACTGACTAGCAGATGCTGCTACGCAGCCCGAGCAGTAAACAAAGAGGCAGCCAGCTTGGATTTGGAGCCGTGCGAAATGCAACTGCCAAACAGAGGAGGAGGAAGAGCTGAAGCTGCGGGAGATGGGAAAATACAGACCACCTAGCTACTGGGAGACCCACGGGGGGATTGCTCTGGGGCAGGAAACCTGCAGAAGGGCAGCGGCTTGTCACGTCCATGGGGGCTTCTCCTGCAGTTGCTGGGAAGCTGGGATCTAAAGGGCTTGAAATAGTCTTCTCCCCTCTTCCTGCCAATCTTCAACCAAAATACTTTCAAACATTCTTGCCAAAACAGGGGTGGGGGAACCTCAGGCCCCGGGGCCAAATGCAGCCCACAGCTGCGTGACCCTTTTCCAGTCCCTGGATCTGGCCCCTGGATCGAATCCCTACCCCCCAAGCACAGAAAAACTGAGCTCAGGCTAAGGCAGCAGAGATCAGGGGGGAAGAGATCCATGGCACAGATCCATGATCTGGACCCTCCTCTTCCTGAGTGCCACCCTGATGCACCCTCTCCGGCCCTCGGAGCATGTACTCCTTTTCAGAGTGGCCCTCGGGAGGGAAAAGGTTCCCCCACCCCTGCATCGGAGACTGCACGTTAAGGGGCTCAGTCCCTTGCTGTTGCTCCCGAGAGTATACGTGGGGCACACTTGGCTTACGGCTCAGGCTCCCAAAACACGGGTTGTGAGCCCAAGCGGAGTCACACCATCTGCCGGATCAGTCACACAGTCCGGGAGGCTGAGCTTGATGCAGCTTGGAGGAAGAGGAATTCTACTGAAGACTCCAACAGGGCTGCTCGGGGAAAAGGTTTAGAAACAGCTGATTCAGGGAGGGCCAAATTCACCTCAGGGGTGGGTTAACACACCTGACCCTGATCTGCATTAAACAAAGAAATCACTGTCCAAGTAGGAGGTGACCCCAGTGACTGGAGCTGGCGTGTGGCTCTGCGAGGCTGCTTTGCCACAGAATGCAATGAGCAAAGGCATCGTGGTTGTGTCTGACGCGGCACTGACTCTGGCTAGAGTCAGTGCCCCCACTGACCCCTCACTGGGGAAGCACAGCAATAAACCCCTTCCGTCAAATCATTAGTTTGGAAGGCACCTCCAAGGTCATCTAGTCTAACCCCCTGCTCCGAGGCAGGATATCCTTTGCCGATAGCACCACAGAAAGATGCTCGTCCAGCTGGGTTTTGAAAACCTCTAAGGAGAGAAGATGCTTCCCTGGGCAGCTTATTCCAGTGCCCGACAGTTTTTATACTTCGGGCATCTTCCCTAATATCCACTGGAAATCCATGACCCGCTCTATTGAACTTTACACTTGAGAACGGATTCTGCAGAGCCAGCTTCACCGTCGTCCTTTCCATTGCTCAGTTCCCACTACGGAGAGAGGAAAGAAACAACGAAGGCCACAGATCCACAAACCCCTTGCTGCGGAGGAAGTGGCTTCTGGATCGCGGCCCGAATGTTTTAACAAGTTGAGTAAGCTAACAAGATGGAGAGGGGCCTCGGGGTTCGGGCGAGTACCTCCGATCACTTATAATGCTTTTATCCCAATGAAGCGAGGGTTCCAAATGCCAGGATGTATGGGAACAGATCGTGAAGAATTAACCACACGGTTCCCTGAGAAGAGGGGCTCTTCAGACTGCGCCCTCCCCTCACCTGCTTTGTCTGCGGTACATGAGACAGACAGGTACGTCCATATGCTCCAACTCCACCCGGCCTTGTCCCCGCCCTTCTCTCCCTTGCTGCCCTGCCACTTTGGAAATCCTCTCCCTGCCCGATGCTCGAGAGCCGCCGCTCTAGAACACGGGTGGGAAACCTTAGGCCCAGAGGCCAAACGTGTCCCATGGTAAGTTTTTATGTGGCCCCTTTCCAGTTCGTGGTTCTGGCCCCTGGATCCAGTTCCTGCCTCCAACCGCTGAGAAACAGAGCTCAGGAAAAGGGAGCAGAGGGCATGCCGGCAAAGAGAGGGGCACTAATTAATGATCTGGGCCCTCCTTTACTTGAGTGCACTCCTAAAGCACCCCCAACTTATACATGGCCCTGAGAATTCGCACTAATTGTCAAAGCGGCCCCTGGGATGGAAAGGTTTCCGACTCCAGTTTTAATTTGCATTCCCGAGCCCTCCAACCCCTCTCCCCCATAAAGAACACAACAGGGCAGACGGTAGTCTCTGACGCCTGGCACTTGGCTTCTCCGATGGATCTGGGCCTACAATCCTGGCACAGATCTGCCAGTCATGTTACGCTCCCCCTCCCTCCCCCACATAGGAAGCTGTGCCAAGCCAAGCAGCTGGGCTGGGAGACAGGATGCTTCGGCAGGAATCAAAGCAGCGCCTCAGTCTCACAGCAAGCAGCTCAAGTTCCCAAACTTTAAACGGGAGACCTAATGAATTATAAAAACTAATCCCTGCATGCTGAGGTTAACCTGCCGGATATGAAATATACAACCTTATTACCCCATCTGATTTCATTAAGGGCAGACAGTAGCGCGACTACCCTGCCGTTAATTCTATACAGACCCAGCTGTAAAGGGCAGGACATTTCTGCAAAGAAGCTTGTAAAAAAGAGAGAGAGAAAAGGAACACAAAGGGCCGCGGGAGATATTCCCCCCCTCCCCACTTCTAGGAAAGGAAAAGGAGAGACATAAAATGGCTCCTCATTTAGATGGAATTTCATACGTTAGCGCTCCGAGATAAAGAGGGAGCTTAATAACCCAGTTTCTCATGCACTGGCTCATTGCAGATGCCTCAAAATTATTCAGGAAACTTATTTAAAAACAGGGGGAACCACCATTTTTTGTTTTATGGGTTAGTCAAGACAGCAGGATTGACCTTTAAGGAGTTTGGCAAACCCTGTGATTTAGCTAAGAAGAACTGAGGATCCCAGAGGAACTTCGTGAGCTAAGGAGCCAGGGCGCGGCGAGGGTCGGAGGCACAGACCCACAATTCCTACAGAAAGTCCTGCTGCACTCCTCGACCCCCCCGCTGCCCCAGGAGGACAGACAGACAGACATCACTGCCTCTGGGCTATCTAATGCTCCTTTCAAAGCCGCTTGACCTTAACATGATTTCCCAGGCTGGTACTCCTCCTCAGCCTTGCTGGAGCATAGCGCTTCATTAAATATTTACTAACCTACTAGGAAGAGAACTCTTCAGTCTCATTGAGAATGGCTTGCCAGGTCTTTCCTGACCCTGACATCTGCTTTGTCTTAAGTGAGGCAAAGGCCAGTGGAACTGCTGCCACTTTCCTTTCCATGCAGGGTCCAGACCCCTTTTCGTTAGGCTGGGTCCATGCCAGCCCAGGAATCCGCTTTTCCCTCATTGCTGCAGTACAACAGCTCCGAGCAACGGAGAGCTGCTGGACTCTCGACATTCTCACGAACACAGAAACCAGCTGAACTCCTGGCTAAAAGCACAAGGGTTTCCTGTGCTGCTATGCAGCAGAGTCTAAGTCAGGAGGCTTTCACATCACGGTGCTGTTTATTGCCCTCGAGGTCTAGCTTTCGAATTAATGAACTCTCATCCCGGATTTCCACTCTGGCTCCAGGCAGCGCTCCCTACTTTACTAGTTCTATTCTCTGCATGAGGAGAGAGGCTGCCATCACACAGCAGGGTGCATTTCCTAGGGGGTAGGGAGCCCTGCTTTTCTGACATGACTTCCTAGCTCCCTGAATCTGGGCTTTGAATTGTGTCCTGTGTATTTCTCAGACTTCCAGAAACTTGAGGCTTCCCCCACCCAGATTTGCCAGGGGGGTGGAGAGAGAGAGAGAGAGAGGCTTGCTGCTTTGCTAGAGCAATGCATGCAGTGGGGGAGGGAGGGAGGGGGGGAGCCAGCGAGCTCACCTCCCTCTTCTTTTTGGATTTGAGGTCCTCGGCGCTGTTGGGGAGACTCGACTTCCGCTTGGCGCTCTCGGATTTCTCCCGGGGCTTGTTGTTTTCACCCTCCTTCATTTTTTTGTATTTTTTCATAAACTCCGAGATCAGCTCTGGGCAGTCGAGGTTCTTCTCCGGCTCCCACGTGTTGTGCTCCCTGCCATGGGAAAAGACAGGCCACACGGACGAGAAAGGACAAACAGAGGCGAAGGGTTAGCACGAGCACTCAGGACAGCATGGGGCGAAGCTGCACACGGGAGAGAAAGAGACTTAGCCAGGAGGGAGGGGGAGCTTTTTCCCTCCCCAAAGCCACTTTGAAACTTGACACAAGTTCTGTGGGACTGATAGGAATGGGGGGGGGGGGCGCTCAGAACGGGGGAAGGAGGCTCCTCGAGTGCATCCCCTGCTCCCACGCCCCTGACCTTGAGGGTAGAAAATGGTTTCATGGGGACAGATCCAGGAATCAGAAGGGGCCACCCCAGTTCCAGATCCCCATCGCACTAATATACTGGACCAGTTGGTCCTACGCTGCATGTTTACGGAGCCAGGGCAGCTCCACAACGTGCAGCAAATGGATCCCAAGCCCACAAAGATGGAGACCCACCCGTTTACATACCCATCCAGTTTGCAATCAATCACAGACACTGCATGGCCGGCCAGCTCTGAAACGTAGCAGTCGCTCAGACTGCCCCGCCCCACCCTCCCATGATTGATCTAAGCCGAGTGCAATGCCGGCAGCCCTCCCCCTGGCAGCGGTGGGCAAACTTGTTGGACCAATGGCAGCCCCCGAAATTTCTTGGGGATCCCAGGCCACATGCCGGAGAAGGCTGAGTCCTGGCATGAGTTTACTGCAAGCTGGCTCAGGGCTGCACGGGAAGGCGGCGCTGCTCTCTGCCGGCGCTGTGGAAAAGACTGGAGGATGATCCTAATGCCATGTTACTGGGCATGGTTTTCCTACAGTCAGTACATGCACATTACTAATACCCTTCAGTCCCTCTTCCCCTAAAGATGGCCAAGACACTGGAGAGGTTTGGGGGGGGGGGATCAAAGTATGCTTTGCTCTAGCCATGGATGGCTCCGCAGACCCCTTCTGCTGACAGACCCTTTGGGGACTGAGAGCCACCGACCTGTGGGGGAATCAAGCCTCTAGTAGGGTTATCATGGCGAGATCCCTTCCCTCCCCAGTACTGCTGAATGCCTGCATTATACGACCTGCCTTCCCAGAACCAAGTAGTGTGCATCCATTTAAATGCTTCAGCCCAAAATACAAACCGTGACCATTTTCATGTCGCAGAGGCCATGACAAGCACGGAGGACACACAAAATACTGCAAACGAGCAGCCCCGTGTAAACTGGGGCAAGCGGGGGGGGGGGGGGGAGAATTAAGGCACATGGTATCGTTCTTCTAGAAGACCACTGAGCTAAGCTGCGGCCTCCATGGAAGCGCCGTTCTAGTCACGTCAACCAGACTAAGTCCCCGGTACCCGGAGGAGGGGGAAGACTAGAGACGCTTAGTGCTAGTGAACAACTCAAGTGGAACTACCAACTCTGAAGTGGGAGAGGGAAACGCAGACGCCAGGATTCTCCAAACCCAGTTAAGGCCCCACGCCCTCTCTTCGTGACCCACTCATTTAAATGGATGCACGCCACTCTGGTCTGGAGTGAGGAAGGCAAAGGTCCAACCCCCACCCGCAGCCCCCCAAGGTTTGTTTGGTTTTGAAGTCGAATTTGAAGCACTGCCCGGAGCTCTGCTAACGGAGACAGCAAGAAGCCCAAGTCGGAAGGAAAGTTGGACTTACTCAGAGAAACCTTTCCACTTGAGAAGATACTCCACTTGACCCTTCACCACACGCCTGTCTAGCACCTTCTCCACAACATACTCCTCCTCATCTTCAGAGGACGAACTATCTGCTGTCCTCTTGCTTTTCTTCCCCATAGCGCACCAAGGCCACCCAATTCCTGCAAATCGGAAGTGAAACGTCATTAATGGTTGGTGCTGAGGCAGGCAGCTGGTTCTAGAGTTTTGGCACCGGGCCGCACACCCTCCCCGCCGTCCCCGAGAGGAACCACTACCTGTACTAAAAACAGGAAGGCACAGCATGTTCTAGGGGCGGGGCAGGGCAGGAGCAAAAGAGGCCCAAACAAGACCCCAGTCCTTGCATTTCAGTTCCTGACAAAGAGCATCTACCTGGTGCTGCAAGATACCAAGAGCACATCAGCCATCCCACAGAGTCACTGTGGGGGGCAGGGGGTGGGGTCTGCCTAGGCTGGAATGGGGTGTGTGCTGTGCTTGCACGCCTACATTAAGCCAGTTTGTGTTCCCCCCTCCCACCAACAGATATGAAAGAGTCAGTTCAGAGAACCAGTCTCAACGGCAGGACTCTCTTTGTGCCAGCAATTAGCAGAAATGTTCTCCCGGCCCCAGTCCCTGCAGTGTTAAAAGTACTGGACATTACAGCATGAATGGGGTCAGGGTTACTCCAGAACAGGGTAACCCTGGAAGCCTAACTGGGGTCAACACCAGCAGAGCTGAACCGGGGGGGGCGGGATTTCTGCAAGTCCGCCAGCATGCTGGGACGTTACCCCCACCAAATACTAGTGAACGCAGCTGCTCTAAAACTAGTCAATGGTCAGAGAGAGATAAGAGGAGGGAAACCACAGGAGAGTTTATAAGGTTTAGACCTTCCTGATTTCTTCTGCAAGCACGGTGTATGCAGGTGCCAGCAGCCTATGCTTTCCCCTCTAGCGTAGGCAGAGCCTTAGCGATACCCCTCTGTAAAACAGGGAAAACGTTATCCTACCTCTCTGTAGGAATTGGTGGCTGAATTCATACATATTCACAAAGACACTGAGATCTTTGAGAGGAAGGGGCTAAGCGTTATTAAAAATGCATTACAGATTCTAATCGTTTTCCAAAAGAATCCTGGGCCAGAATCAAGACAGGATTGCCGCCACTGCCCGCCCCCCGCCCACCCGCCCCAAATGAGAGTTGCAGTGTCTGAAAAGCTGAATGGCTCTCTCAGGATACATCACTGCTCCTGGGATGCAATAATATGCAGATACACAGGGATCGACAGTTAAAGTTCTGTCACAGTTATAAAAAGGCATATTTTTCTAAGGATTTATAACTTGGCTATATAAACTCACTGCAGGCTTCCAAAGCCTCTGTCCCAGAGAGAACTTTTGTACAAAAAATTTAAAGGGGGGGGAGGGGGAAGGGAATCAATTATCCCATCTGAGTTACAGGAGCGAGGAAGAGTAATTAGAGTTGGTTTGCACACCTATAAATTACAGTTTCCAATTTAACAAGTTAAATTCAGCAAATGATTAGTCCATAAATACTGTGTGGTCGCACTGCATTCGGCAGAGAGTTTTATGTAATTTTTAATTGCAGATCCCTGCCATTGTGGCTACGGAGAACCCCCCTCTAACCTCCATTTCCACGCATGGCTTATGGAATTAAACAGAGTGCCCCAGCCCCAAATAGGGTAGGGAGGGGTGCGGTACAGACTGCACTTTCACACAAGATTCTTCAGTACGGGTTTACTGAGCTGGGACCGTTTCCAATTTCCCAGGTAAATACATATTTTTACAACCTCATTAATTCCTTAAGTTAGAGGCAACATTCCTCACCCACCCCACCCTAAACAACGAGGGTCTGACTTTGACAGAAAGCAGAAAATTCCATATTCAAACAGACCCATGATCTTAACTTGGAATTTCCTGGCTTGTGTCAGGCTAGGTCAGACGGCTAGCATTCTTTAAACAGTCGTATATTTATGACACAAAAGTACGCTCCTCCCCTGCAAGACTCGCAGGGTGGAGTGCTCGGCGGAGAACAGATTGGAATTGTGCTGGGGCTCCAGACCAGTCCAGGATAAAGTCGTTCTGAGTCAGGGGAGAGTTGGGCACATGATGGAACTTGCAGCACAAACCATACAAAGCGGGGCCCAAACATAGCGGGGGGAAATTTATTTGCAGGCAACAGACAAAGGGCACCTTCCTAACTGCTTAAGATCATCTGAAGGGCCATTCTCTCCAAGCCAAACGGGCATGCTACTACTTGAAGCTCTGCGTTTTCATGACTAGAGACTACTTTCCTCTATTCTGGTGCGCCGAAGTTCTGGCCCCAGCGTGCAGAAATCTCTAACCCAGCAGACACGTCCAGAGAATTGCTAACCAAGTTCCGATTGCCCAGACTTATTGACAACAAGGCCTAATCCACCATGAAGCCAAACCTGCATGTCTGGACACGGCAGGAGTCTGCTGAATCTTCTATCGCAAACAATAGTCTTTTGACTTGCACATGGAGCGGGCTGGATGGGGAACCGAAGACCAAACCAAGAGGCAGCCTCATGACGTGGTGTTCCAAGTTACCCTGAAGAGCACAATCCCACTTTCAAAGGAAATGTTCATGAAGTCACGCCCAGTGAACAGAGGCCCCCTGTGCACGTCTGTCATGAGGCAAACATCACCGTGGGAGAAGCTGGGCGGAATTACTGTGAAGCCGATGTGTCAAAGCCTGGTCTGCTCTAGAGGGTAGACATTTACCCTTCAGTTTCTTTATTTTAACTGCCTTTATTCAACCCGCCCCATCCCCAAGGAGCATACTAACGCCCCTCCACCGAGCCTACTATTGGGTGTGACAGTCTGGCCAAGATCAGATTCTAGCTGGATCTAGCCTCCCCCTGAGCAGGTGCTCGGCAGAGAGAAGCCTCGATCCTGCTGAGTGTTCCTAGTGTTCTTGGCTCCTGAGTACTCAGTTCCTTGCAAGATGAGGCCCTGTGTGTGCGTGCACACGTAAGCACTAGATTAACTGCTTGAAAGTAAAGAGTGGCAGATTGCTACATCTATAAAAAAATGACAAAAATATTTGCCAAAATATTAACAGAAAATCCAAACAGTAATCGGCAGAACTGTGATTATTTTTTCCTGAAATCTCAGAAGCAGCACAGAGCGCAAGAAACATAAATCACTCAGCACCGAGATGCGCTTTATTTCCCTGCGATACTACGATGATGAGCAGTCTGTAAACACCTAAAAGAGGGCAATTCATAAGCTGGTGAAATGAGACACAAAAGTACACGGAGAGCTCGGCATCCAATGGGCATGCGGCACTAAGAGCTCTTCTCAACGTCGGTCCGCTTAGCTTGGTGTCGAGCTGGGAACCTGAGCCTTAAAGAATGGTCGCCACGCTGTTTAGCACTCAATAGGAGTTGCTCTAATGCGGCTGTTAAACTGGGCTGCCCGTTTCTCATACGCATTACATAACAGGCATGAGGGCCACCACCAGGACAGGACCCAAGCGTGATCTCCAAATCACAAGACGGAAGGGAAAATAACCAACGGGTCTCCTCCTTGACGATAACAGCACCTTGTCAGCCAACACGACAGGCAGCAGATTCTAGATTTTGTACTCACTGGTACAAAGACTCTGCCACTGCATCTAGGAGGCAACGAGGTGGGAGGGAGATGAACAAAAAGAACCAGAAATCTGTACGTGTTTTATGAACTCTTAAGTGCCATCTGTTATTTACAGGCCGAATGGGGCTGGCATTTACAATATTTTGGTAATATAGTAAAAAAACAAAAATAACTCTATAAAATAGCATTTAACGTTGAAGTGTTGCATTACAAAAAAAGGCCATAATCAGGAAAGGTTTCCTCTGTCACATCACAGAGGGGAACCACAGACCCTCTGGCCAAATATCCCCCCCACCCCCATAAACATTTGTTATATGACTCAGCACATCGTTCCTTCCTTCCCCCAAACAGGCTTCATTAGCCCCTCTGCCCCCTTCCTCAGTGTGCTCCTTCAGCCTCCCTCCCAGCTCCTGCCTGCCACAGGTTTCTAATAAAAGCAAGAGGGGAAAGGTTTCCCATCCCCACTTCCATCACGCTTTGTTACTGGTTCCCAGGAGCACCCAGAGCATGTTCCACTGGAGATAGGGCACCAATGAGCATCTCAAAGCTTCACTGCCCCTGGATTGTAGGGAGACACCTATCCCGAGAAGGCAGTCCACAAGGAGAATATCTCCTACTTATAGGGTGTGAAAGGGGTTCCCCAAACCCGATTTTGCCATGTAAGCATAATCCTGAGACTCGGACAGCAAAGAGACGCAAAGTCCATCAAATATCAAAGCAGGACTGTAACCCTGTCTACAGACAGAGGGACCCAATTTGGGATCATGATGCAGTTTGGGAACCTCTGCTCTTAACCCATAACAAGAGATGGCTAAACAGTACAGCAAAAACCACTTAGCTACACCCATCACAGAATTTTAGATCTGGAAGGGGCTGCAAAGGGCACTGAGCCCCCTGCTTGGTAAAGAATTTGTCATGCCTGCCTAGTGAGGTTAAAAAGCATATCCTCCGAGATGCCTGGATCAGGGAACTCTCATTTTAAGATCCTTGATTTTGCCAAGTCTGGTTCAGCAGGAACAGGCAGAATTTGGTTGAAATAAGCTGTGAAACCAGTACCAAACAGTCCATTAGACTGCTTCACATGACTTACCACGATCGGCTTTATTCTCAAGTTCTTCTAGCTAGAATCAGTTTCTTAAAAGCATGGCTATTAAAAATGCATTCTAGCCGCACGCTTGTATGGGGTGTTGTCTCCCCATTGTAATGGGGGCAATATTTCTCTTTATTTATAGGCTGAAGTGCGGTTACTGTGTTGGTCTCAAACATAAGAGAAGCAGGCAAACCCGTTCAGGTCTCATCTGAATTACTGTGTCTCCGTCTAATATGGCATTAAGAACAAAAAAAACCCGTGTAAGACAATTAGTCACTGCGGCTGCCATCTTTACTTGAGGCAATGTGCCTATTTGTTTCAACTGCAGACTCTTGTAACAGGGCTCAGTCTTATACGCACAGAGGAACGCAGAACGTGTCATGCGCTGCCATCAAGAGCACAGCTCCTTTGAAATCTGGCCACAGTTTTGACTTTCGAAAAATAAACCATAAAGGACATGTTTTTGAGCACCATGACCGATTTAGAAGGTGAAGCCTAGGGCACATTTTGGGATTTTTATAAAAGGGATTGATAAAGGTTAATGTCACATTGACAAGCCATAAAAACAATCAAATTCCAACGTGCCTAAAATCCTTGTTTACCAGTGTTCAGATACATTCCCATGGGATCTCCAAGTCATACCTACCACTGAGCTTCCAGGCAGATTTCATTGCCTGTACCATGGGTTTGCCCAGGCCCCTGGAGGGGTGGGTTTAATAGCCCAACAGGCACACCTGTATAGTAATGACAGGCCAAGCATTCCCAAGGCGGATTGGCACAAGCTGTTGATCTCCAGCTGCTGTAGGCACACTTATCTGTGCTGAAGACTCTAACTGGATTTTTAGGAGACTCATTTAATCTTCTCTCAGGACAGGCTCCCAAAATTTTATGAGGCTCTTAGCGGTGTGCTTTTAACACCCACTATAATTTTGGGCTCTGCTATCGCCTTGGTGTGCTTGCTATCCATATTATATTTAAACCATAGAGCCTAGAACTCCGACGCATGGAACCAAAATAGAATTGAACTTTTGGCCACCCCGTACGAGGGTACCCTTGGCAGTTTCTGAACCATCCATTACAATCCAAAGCAATTTCTCTCTGTAGCAATTTAAAAGCTGTAAAAAATATAATGGCCAGTGACGGGAGAAACAAACCACAGCAGAAGTTATTGAACCTTGCAGGTCCTCTCAAGTGTCTCTATTGACATTTAAGTGTGAGTTATTGGACCACAATATCATAAAAGTGTGCTCAGCGCTGCAAACAGATTGTTATTTAAATGGTACCAAAAAAAAACACAAAAAACTGGTTTCACACAAGCAGTACTACTTTTTACAGAAATCGGAAGTTCTCCTATAACCTTGCTGCTCTGAAGCGGGAGCTCCTAGCAGCTAGTTAGTTTAGCAAAATGGAACACCCTGTACTTTTCCTGCATTAAATCCAGTGCAGGGCTACATCCCTTTCAAGGGGAAAGTTGCAGGGGAGTTAAAGCCCAAAATAATAAGGAACAGATTTTTTTTATTATTTTTTTAAATCTATTCTTTCTGACCCCAAACCCTGGAAACTTTTATATTTAATTATGCAGACCCCCATTTAGCAAAGCAGTGACTCCGCTGCAAATCACTGTCTGGGATCGTCCTTTGAAATGTAAAGGGTTTCCAGTAGGGATTTAAACCAGTGAACTGTTTCCTGTAGCGCTTGAGACCTAAGAACAATTCACCAATAGTCTCTCCCCGCACTAAACCAAAAGCCAACAAATCAAACCACATCAAGGGAGGAGAGGCAGGACTCTGCAAATTCTTTTTTCAGTGTGAAGGTCGGGCAGCGTTTATTTACTCACTCATTCACATTTCTATCCTGCTATGTTCCCAGGGCTCAAGGTTTAAGAACATGTTCCCAGGAACAGATTCTTCAATGCACTTCTGCCTTAAATCACTTCAACTCCTGAATCGTTCACATGTCAACAGCTCGAAGGTGAATTTATTCAGGAGTAGGTATGCCACGGAGGAACATAGGGTCACACACGTGTAATACCTGTCTCTTATACACATCTAGATGTGTATAAGAGACAGCGTGTAACACGGGCCTACATGTAGACTACAAGTCTGGTAAATATGTAAAACAAAAGGTTCCACATGTATGTAATGTTACAATTGAGAACTGTAAAACCCAAATCAGAGCTGTGACACTTGACCAAGCTCCAGGAAATGGAAAGACAGTTTTGTTGATCGCCCCAGACGGGTGGCCAGAGACATTAATATGCTAATGCAGGGAATTCTAGACAACAAAGGGAATTCTAGAAGCCTCAAGAAGATAGAGGAGTTTCCTCCTGGGGATATAAGAAGTTGTACCCCAGAGGGGGCAGTGACTATCAGGAACTCACTCACCATCTTGCAGCCAGCAAGGCTGGAAACCATGAACTGAGAAACAGGACTTTGCGCTCTAGCAACTCTAAGGCAGAAGGCCCAGTTGCTTACAGCAAGGACCGAGAGGAACTTATGGACCTTTGTAGGGTAAGGTGCTTATTTAGGAACTCAACCAGTATAGGTTAGGAATGCGTTATATTTACCTTTGATTTCTAGTAGCCACTCTGTATCAACAATCTTGCTTATGTAATCAATAAACTTACTTCTTATCTTTACGAAGAAGTGTCAGTGTCTAACATTGGAACACAAGTGAGCAACAAGAGTTCTCAAGCTCTTGCGAACCCAGAGATTAAAGAGTCTGTAAACGGGAAGGATTAGGCCCTTGAGTGACAAAGGGACACGCGAGGGAAACTGAGTCACTCAAACCCAGTAAAGCGGGGGTGCGGACCTCCAACCTGTGACAGTTGGCGCCCAACGAGAAGGGTTAAGCTCACACCTTGTGGACCAACGTGTAAAAAGTAGAGGAGCTCTCTAACCCGTGACAAGGTACTCCTGAAAAATTAGGCTGACACTCCCCTACACCTTTTACTTAAAAGTAAATGTCATGTGAACTCTTGCAGTACTGGGGTAACACTGTTTGCTGTGTCTACTAAGGGGAAGACTAAAGTAATGACAGCTGTTTGCAGCTGCAGCATGAATGCCACCCAAGTGGGGTAGTTACTTTGATTTAATTAAACCGAAGTAGATTTAGTACTATTCATTATCTTATATCATTCCTTTAAACCAGGAGTGGGGAACCGTTTGCCACCCATGGGTCGCTAGGGACATTAGTATGAGCTCTGCTGGCTAGGTGGGGAGGTGCGCTCAGGAAGGGGAGGAGCCAGGTCACAGGTCTATGTCGTAGATCCATCCTGCCCTCGTGTGCATGCCCTCATCTCTGCTCCCTTCCCCGGAGCTCATGCTTTTCAGTGCTTGGGGGCAGGCTTGCAATCATCTTGACAGGGTCACATGCGATCCTCACTGACTTTCAGTTCTTGTTAGCGACTTGCAATAATAACGGAGATATCACTATATATATATATATATTTTTTTTAAAAGGGCAGAGTTAAGGAGGTACAGCCTTACCCTTTCATTTCCCAACTGTGGGGCTGATCCCAAGCCCCATGCGTCCATATGTAAACCGCACGCATGTGCATCACGCACGTGCAGGGAAGCTGGGATCGGATTTCATTGTCTTCAGTGCTCTTGACGGGTATGGAGGAACACATCCCTGCCTAAACTCATCATTTAAACAAAGTTTTCTGGCCGTAACACAAAGGTGATTTTTGTGCCCACAGCCCAAACCAACCTGTTTTGCACTCAAGACCCCTTCGCACCACTGTTGATCAAGCAGCGGCATGTTAGCTCCAACAGTTTGTGCACCAGGCACCAAGCAGGGGGGTAGACAGCAGGACAGACTGGGGATCAGGAATGTCCTGTGCATGTTCCAAGGTGGTAGATATGTACCCCGATCCCTGAGTAAATTCTTCACCGCCAGACACTCCTCATTTTAAGGGAATGTACTTTATTTCAAAATCTCACAGAAGAGATCTCTCAGCCCCATAACGTTCCTTAGGTTCGACATTTTGAGCTGTCACCCCTGGCTTGCTCTGAACTAAGATTACAAGCCCAGGGGCGTCCAGTGTCCAGACAAGCTCTATAACCAAGCACACACCACTATAATTAATCTTGCGAAATGGCCTCCGCCATAACTCTGTTTCCCTGTGCTTACAATTTTGTAAGCTCTTCCCTTCCTGCGCTGACGTTTGCCATACTTTGGTCTGGGCTCCAAAGGAAGAGTTCCAGAAAGTCTGAGCAAAATCCCTTCAGCCACATTAACAGGAGAGGAGGAAAAATAAATGATGTTCCCATTGTAAAGAGTAATACTACTAATGAAAGGCACCGCAAGCCAGCTTAAATTTGTGACTTGGCATAGATCTATGGTTAAGCGTTACAAGGAGACAGGTTCTCTGTTGTTAGAAAATACTACCTTGGTTCAGCAGAAAGAGCTGAAAAAATAGTTACTAATCAAGCTGCATAGCATACGTTGTGAGTTTTTACTCATCTCAGACTTGCACAATAAAGTACAATAGGAGGAAGCCACTAACATCACCATGCAGCGTCTCCTGCAGACACGGTCTAGCTTCACAATCACATTAGCTGATGGTGGAGCCAAGGAGTGGGTTTATTTCTCCAGAGTGAAACTTTTAATGTAACAGGCCCTCAGCCCCTCAAATCCTTACTCTCAGAGTTTGTCTACACCAGAAGCATACGTTTTATTGGGATGCGTGTTTATCGACCCAATGCTGAATGCTGCCAGAGGCAGGAAGTCGTGTTTAAGAATGTGCTAGCTCTCATAGTAAGCAATAAGGACACTCTATGAGATTAGTCTGGTGATCTAAAATTATTGGAATTAAAGTTAAATTTATGAAATAAAATTTTTTAAATTAGCCATTTTCAAGGTCAGGGTCCACTTCTCTCTAGACCTTCGGTTCCTCAACGCTGTCTCTTTTTTGCTGCCTAGTATAGGAACTATTGTACCTAGCTGGTTGCCAAATAAAAATAAAATCGGGGAAATTCAAGAGTTCAAGTTTGAAAAGCAGGATGAGGGTACCCTGTTACACACATCATCTGCGTTCTTTAGAGCACATCAGGCAGTAGAGTTAATACAATACACTCCCAAGTTTTTGCCTTACCTGGCCTTCTAGTTGTGGGATCAGCTTGAAATCTCTCATGATTATAATTTCTATGAGCGGTTCCAATCAATCTCTTCCCAGCCCCAACCTTAGCTATAGGGAAACCTAGAGCCAGCAGCGACCAGGGCTTCTGGTGCACTTTAATAAATGTTAGTTGAGACTCTTCAATCATGCTTAACGCACTGTGCTAAGATACACCCTTCTGGCCCAGTTTGATAGCACTGATGTCTTGCCAGGCTTTCCTAGGGAATTAAGAAAGCATTCTGCAGCACACAGATCAACCTCTGGAGTGCGGGGCAGGCAAGCACAATTCCACTGGGGCTGATGATCAATTGAGACTGCAATCAGAGCCCAGTTTGGGAGCTTCTGGCTCTACCAACGCCTTCTCCCAAAGAGCGCTCAGCACGACTATGGGTTCCAGGGTGTGGCTAAAGTGCCCCTCCTGCCCATGGCGCTACCCTCTTAAACCATGTTCACACTGTGCATTGTGTAGGTGGCAAAACACCCCTGCCGTGCCACGGGGTCCACCCACCCAACCCACCTCTAGGGGCAGAGCAGGAGGCAATCTCTCAGAGGGCACAGGAAGCAAGCAGCGTGGGAAGCCACAAAGCAGAGAGGGGTCTCTCCATCCACCTTCTTATGCAAAATAAATGTCAGCTCATTTAACTGAAATTAACGAGGGGGGGGGGGGAACGACGACTGAACTACACCCTAAGGGAGGCACCAGAGATCTTAAGGAGACAAAGGATGGGATCCTGTCCTTGTTGAACTGAGTGGCTCAGCTCCCATTGGCTTTGCAGGGCTGGGACAGGCACCCAGAAGGTTTCAGATGCAACCTCCCCGTGTTCACTCGTTAAGCCAGGGCAATTAAAAACGGGTTAACCACTGTTATAGGAATGCCGAATCCAGGTTAGCATGACAAAGGCTACAGGATTTGCTGATCAAAACACTGGCGAGCTCTATCAAATATTAAAAATTGAGAGAACCCCCCCCCTCCAATCTAATACTCAGGCCACATGCCTCGCTTTTCTTTAAACGTATTCCTTTCAGGGTTTGGGCACAGCAATGTCTGGGTTACAAAGGCTGGAGAAGGTAGCTTGTTTAAACAATGGTCTGCACTGGGATCGTAAAAATCAGGGGCTTAGGGGAGAAATTTAAACAGGGTGCAAATCTGTGGCAAGGTCTAGGGAGAAGAGAGTTCACTATGGGTTTATTGGTTTTTTTTTGTTTGTTTTAAAGTGATCAGGATGGGGGTCATAGCCCAGACCTACCTTGACTGGTCCTGACTGAAGTGATTTCTGCAAGGCTGGGCTAATCGCACAGCTGAAAACCTCTTCTGTGGCTTGGAACGTACGCCTCTTGTGGTGCAAACCAGACAGTAACTCCATCCCTAACAAACACTAAAGATCAGAGAGAGACTCCTGAGGTCCCCTCTGCAGGATGGAATTATCTAGTGTTTTTGCGGCAGCGCCGGCAGCAAAGACATGACCCCCCCCCCCCCCCTTCAGTTTAGCTAGGGAGCCTTCCTGCTGCATTAACGCGCAGGCTGCTCAGCCAACACGGCCTTGTCTCCATGGCGTGGAACCAGCTCGGCCTTCTTCCTTTCTATAGGCGGGCGGCTCTGCCCTTCAGTTCAGGGGCACAGCTGTATAACACACACACACCTGCGCCTTGCCATGGAGCTTGTTCTGTGCCTCTGTAGAAGGAACAAATTCGGCTGCAAGATTTAGTATGGTTTCCCCTCTTGCTAAGTGGCTGCTAGAAAGGGAAATCTGGATCGCCCCATCAACAAGCTTTCCCCCCACTTCCAAAACCAAGATGGGATTTACCCATCCTGGGTCTTCAGAAACAATTATCTCTTCTTCTGTGAAAATAAATGCTTCCATTAGGAGAACAATGAAAGAGGCATTGGCTGCCTTTCACATTCACAAGTCTCTCCTACCCCCTACCCCAAATCCCAGTGCTGGGAAGTGGCTTTCTAGGGGAAGGGTGAACCTCAAAGTGGTTTACTAGGAGAGAAAAATCTCATACAAAATGGTTAAACCCACCTCGAAGCAGGATGGCAATTATCTTGTGCATCACAATGGAAACACTGAAGGGGGTTAATTATTTAATATATTTTTTACAAGTTTACTCACCGTTCTTGAGAAACGGGCTAAAGGATGCAAATAAAACCACTGGCCCTGGTTTGCGGCTGTGCTGGATTAAATTACAGAGAAGCCTGGCCCATCTAAAAGGTCCCACCAGCCAGGGATAGGAATGTTTACGGCCCAAGCCTCTGGGTGAGAGCGCGCTAGCAGAACTTGAACAGGCCCAGCACACTCTATACATAGGATCGTTCCCCTAGGGCCTGGCTATCAAATCGCATCTTGATGAGGGCTATATACGTATTTATTACCTGGACAAAAAACCTTTGGTTACAAATTATCCTCAAATGTTACTATGACAGTAAATTGTATGTTAAGGCAACTTTATTAAACATCAGACCAATCTATACCTTTTTCTTTTCTTATTCATTAATAAACCAAATTATGACAACTGAAATTAAACTGTATACGTTCCTCATCACGTGTAAGTACTGTTCAGTCACCATATCACACATATGCAGCTTAATTTCAGTTAAGTCATAATTTTTTGTTATTAATGAAGAAAAGAAAAACGTATAGATTGGTCTGATATTTAACAACATTGCCTTAACATACAGTTTACTGTCATATTAATGTTTTAGTATAATCTGTAATGCCGTCTTAACATGCTTCTTAAACCAAAGGTTTTTTGACTAGTTAATTTGCCCTTCTTTTGAAACTCAATAGATCTGTTAATGCATAGGCTGGCCCCAGACACAAGAACACAGCAGGTGCACACAGGTGCTCATCCATCCCCACACATGGAGCAAACAGTTTTTTCGCAGGTTTCTCTGTGCAGGGGTGATGTGTGGAGGTGCGTGTGACACAGGAGCGCACAAGCGACTGCTTTCAAATGAGATGCACCCACCCATGCCACTGTGTGGGTGCGTCTTGTGTAAAAGAGGTCACACGCTCATTCAAGCACGTGCTCTCACCTCTCTCACACACTCAACTGTTCAGACAGTGCACACATGCTCTCATCTCACATTCATTCAAATTGATTACACACACTCATCAATGCACACTACACACACACACGCTCTCACCTCACACACTCATTCAAATTGATTAGTCACGCACACTAGACCACGGGCAAAGCTAGGGTGCAACGGGCCCCTGGCCAAGAAGGGCCCCCCTCTTTGTGTCCTGCTGGCGGGCCTGGGGGTGCTGCCCAGCTCTGCGGGCCTGGGGGTGCTGCTATCAAACACATGACACCCAAAATGCAGCCAGTCTATTAAGTGCATTATGCCATGAATTATTATATAGGGGGGGAGGCAGGGGCATAAATGAACTGGTTCTTTGGGATGGCTCCTAACATTCTCACAACACCCACCCTTCCAGCCCTGCATGGAATTTTCTTATATTCCTAGAAAGGTTTGGAAGGAACTGTCATTCTGAGGGGAAGAGTGCTTTTTATAGTTGAGGAGTTTGAGACCATCACGTGGTCTATTATTTGAATATGGTGAGCATGCACAAGCCAGTTGTGAGAACATTAGGAGCCATCTTGAAGAACCTTCTGATCACTCACCTGGGGAGGAGTTATTTGTAAACAAACAGCTTTATCTCCCAGTACAATTACAGCAGCACTACTAGCAGGTAGAGGCAGGTGAGGGATGGGGACCCCCCGCTTCTTCCTCCGGCCCTGGACTCCCCTTAATTGACTGTAATCACAGAACACATGTGTTGCTGGAGAAAAGCTAGAATGGTCGCCAACCCAAAGTTTTTGCTCTACTGACTCCCACTGAACAGCATAGGCGCTGTTCAATGAGAGTTTGCTACTGCCTTAACTATAGGGCCACGACTGTGGCCCTATAATTTGGGTGGCTTACAATATCAGAAGCAATATCACAAAATACAATAAAATACAAGATCCCTTAAAATCCAACCTCATTCGAAACACCGACCCACCCCACCCTCTATCCTCAACTAAACCTCCCCCCTGAACCCCTCTACCCAATTCCCACCCAACCCTATCCCTGCCTGCCGAACGCCTGGTCAAACAAGGTGGTCTTACATCTCTTCCAGAAGACGAACAGACTCAGGCAGATCTCCAACAGGAGGGGGTTCCACAACGGTGGGGCAGCGACTGAGAACACCTCCGCGTGCACCCTCATTGTAACAAGTTCATGCGTAGTTGGCACTCCCAAGAAGGTGCCCTCGGCCGAACTTAGAGGCTGCATCAGGACATAGCAGAAGAGGCGGGTGTTTCAGATACCTGGGGCCCAAGCCATTTAGGGCTTTATAGGTTAAAACCAGCACCTTGAATTTATTTATTTTTCTCATATTTGTATGCCGTCCCATCCTGCTCACGCATCTTGGGGCAGCTAAAAACATCTTAAAATAACCATAAAACAAAAAACCAACACACATTAAAATAACCCTGGCAGAAACAGCCAAAAATTTCCCAACCCTAACCCATCTCCCCCACCAAAGGCCCGGGCGCAACAGCCAGGTCTTACACTGTCTATGGAAAGAGGGGAGGTCTAAGAACAGGCAGACCTCGATGTGAGCTCCGCAGCTGCGCTGCGGCCACCAAGAACACCCTCCTCATAGTCGATACTCAGGAAACCCGGAGGACCTCAAAGAGGATGCTCCTGGCCTACCGCAGGGGCCGATCCAGGTCCCTGATGGTGAGGCAGCCGTTCAGGGCTTTAAAAGTCAGAACCAACACCTTGAATTGGGCCTAGACGTCTATTGGCAGCCAGCACAGAGAACAGAGCACCAGTGTAATGTGCTTGTGATGACTGGTCCCCCACCGCATTCTGCACCAGCTGCAGTCTCCAGACCGTCACCAAGGGTAGCCCCAGGCAGAGTGCATTACAGTAATCCAATCTCGAGGTAATAAAAGCATGGATGATAATGGCAAGGCCTGTGTCTGAGAGACATACAGCCGAAGCCATCGCACCAGATGTAATTGGAGAAATGCACCCTTCGCAACAGTCAACACCTGGACATCCAGGCGGAGCTGTGGGTCTAGGAGCATCCCCCAGACTATGGGCCTGTGACACCAGGGGAGGACGGACCCCATCTATGATGGGAGCCATCACTCCACCGGCTTTTCCCACAACCATCACCTCTGACTTGTTGGGATTCAACTTCAGGCGGCTCACCCTCATCCACTCCCCCACAGCTGTAAGCACCGAGACTGCCGGGCCTGGATCTGATGAAAGGAAGAGGTACAGTTGGGTGTCATCAGCACCTTACGCCGAATCCTCTGACAACCACCTCCAGAGGCTGCATATACATATTGAACAAGAGAAGGGGATAAGATGGAACCTTGTGGGACTCCACATGTGAGATGCCAGGGAGAAGATAAACAATCATCCAGCACCACACGTTGAGTTTTCCCAACCAGGAAAGAGCGGCACCATTCAACAACAGTCCCACCCACTCCGGCTCAGTCCCACAACCGGGTCACCTACAATCATGATCGACAAATGCAGCTGAGAGATCTAGTAGGATCAACAGGGTCGAACGACCGTGGTCCAACTCACAGGAGAGGTCGTCGGCCAAGGCCACAAGCGCAGTCGCCATGCCATAACCCAGACAAAAGCCAAACTGCAAGGGATCTAGGAAACCGATCCAGTCCAGATGCTCCCGAAGCTGGCAAACCACCACCCGCTCAATAATCTTCCCTAAAAAGGGAAGGTTAGAGACCGGCCGATAGCTGGCTAGGGCATCAATGGCAAGTGATAGTTTTGTAAGCAGAGACCACACCACTGCCTCCTTGAGGTGATCTGGCACTCTGCCCTCCCTAAGGGAGGTGCTGACTATCCCGGCAAGCAACAGCCCCAATTTTTCCGGGCTGGCCTTAATGAGCCAGGACGGGCATGGATCCATTTTTCAATGAGTGGCTCAAACTGCCCACAACACATCCTCTGCATCAGAGGGCAGCACACACTGAAATTGATCCCATAAAACAGGACAAGACGGGGTTTTCACTGCCTCTGGTTCACCTCCTGTAAAAAGCATGGTGTCAAAACTGTGATGGATTTGAGCGATTTGATCCGCAAAAAAGTCCACAAACAAGTCACAGCGAGCATTAGATAACTCTAACTCCAGGAGGAGGGAGGCTGAACTGGTCAGCCCTCTCACCACATGGAAAAGCTCAGCTGGACTGGACTTAGCGGATGCAATGAGGGCACCAAAGAAAGTCTGGAATTGTGCCTGGAAAGCTACTGGCAGCCAGTGCAGTCCCTGGAGCACCGGTGTAATGTGCTCCCGGCGACTCATCCCCAACAGAAGGCAGGCCGCCACGTTCTAAACCAACTGCAGCTTCCAAACAGTCTTCAAGGGCAGCCCCAATGCTGTGTACGCTGTACACACAAGGGTTCAAAATGACACCTAGAAGGCAGCAAACACGGGACCTCGAGTTACCAGGTGCAATCTAATAGGCTTCCCTATTTATTTATTTTTTCATTTTACTTGCATGTATTTTGGCTCTCCGACACCCCAGTAAGAGTGCAGATGTGAGCAGGGGTGGAGTGCAGCTAAAGATTCAATCCTGCATGTCAACCCGCCCCCGCCATCCCATTTCCACTGCCTCCAGCTAGCTGTGCAGAATGCAGCTTCTTCAAAGGGAGCCGAGCACAGGATATGCCCGAGGAGATTGGATAACCTGTCTGTCAAGCTCTCAGGGTCCCCCCTACCTCCTGCTGCTCCCCTCTCTCTCGCAGCCAACCCTCCCTCCAAGGCACGTTTGGAGCGGTGGGAGGAGGGAGAGTAGAGATTACACATGCTCAGCATGGAATTCCATTCATGTGCATTCTTTCTGATTCAGTTAGAAAAGTGGGTTATAAAGTTACTCATTCCCCTCTTTTCTTACATCCCCAGTTTAAAAATGTTTCCACGTTGTAGCATAAAGAGCAGGATGCCATTCTTTAAGCTGGACTAACAGCACAATCCTGAAACCGGTTAGCCCCAGCATCAGACTGGCTGAAGGAAACGGCACTAGGACCAGCACTGGATAGTCTGAAGATAGCACCAAAGCAGGGTTCTCTGACCCACAGAGGAGCAACTTCCCCCAGAATGTCCCATGGAGACCCTGGAGTTACAGCGATACACATTAGACAACCCGGGGGCCTGCTGCTTGATTGTATCACACAAACAAGCCCACACCTCAGTCAGCCCCATGTAGCCCCCTACATCCCAGGCGTCTATGTGTGCACTTGTACAAGTTTAACAACAGAAGAACTTAAATACTGGGTCAGACCAATGGTCTATCAAGCCCAGCATCCTGTCTCTGACAATAGCCAATCTCTGTCGCTTGGGAGAAGTACCCAACAGATCACAATGGGCAATCCATTCCCTGTTGTTCCAGCCCCCAACAGTAAAATGATACGTCCTCCAAACCTACTTGACTAATAGTCATTAATGGACTTATATCCTCCAAGAACTTATCCAATCTCTTTTTAAAGCTAGCTACACTACTGGCCATGACCACCTTCTCTGGCAGCAAATTCCACAAGTTTAAGTGTGCGCTGAGTGAAAAAATGCTTTTTAAATCTGTTGCCAGTTAATTTCATGGAGTGTCCCCTACTTCCAGTGCTATTTGAGAGGGTAAATAACTGCTCCCTATTAACTTGTTCCATACTACTCATGTTTTTATAAACTTCGATCATATCCCCTCTCAGTCATCCCTTCTCCAAGCTGAAAAGCCCCAACCTATCCAGCCTCTCCTCATAGGGGAGACGTTTCAAACCCTTGACCATTTTTGTTGCCCGTCTCTGCACCTTTTCTAGTTCTTTTATGTTTTTGTTTTAAACGGGGCAACCAGAACTGCACACAATACTCCAAGTACGGTCATTCCATAGATCTATATAGAGGCATTACGATATTTTCAGATTTATTCTGTATCCCTTTCCGAATGGTTCCTAACATCCTGATTGCTTTTTTGACTGCTGCTGCACATTGAGCTGAGAATTTCAATGTATTGTCCACAATGACTCCAAGGTCCTTTCCCTGAGTGATATTTACATTATAGTATACGGGATGGGAGCACTAAACAAACAAAAAAAAGTGACACTACAGGTATTTACCATGCACCCTTTCTACCACAGGAGAAATTGCTAGAGTCTTTAAGGAGTAGCAGTACAAAGGATGACTATGAAGGAGCTTTAGGACCACATTTTCTTGCTCCATGCACTCAGCCATCCCCCCACCGTCTCTCCCAGATTGTAAGCTACTTGAGGGCAGAGCCCTGCAGCCATGTATGCCGATTTTAGAGCACATTTAGGAGAAACACAGGTGGTAGGGCTGCGTTGGTTTCGCTTTGCAACCTGCATTTTTCGTAAGCATCCACAAAGATCTGCCTACCTGGCCACCCTGCCTGTCTCTAAGCATCGCTGGGTGCAGTAAATAAGGATGCCCTTTTGCAGGTACGTGCAGAAAGGTTAGCAGATGGGGGGGGGGGGAATCACATAAGGGGCTGGGGAGCTTTGGCAGCAAGCATCCCCGGGGATTAGCTAGGCGGGGCAGGAGCTGTGGCTTGCCCAGGCCCATACAGACTGCATGATTTGACGGCAAGGCGCGCGCACGCACCGTCCCACACCCACCCTGCAATATGGATTTCCCATAAGCGTGCTGGGGAACTGCGCCCAGGCTACACGCACCGGGTCTAGCGGGCTTCCAGCATGGCGCTGCATGGAGAACATAGTCATGCGGGGAGAAGGGGGTGGCTCGCCCCGCCCTCGCGTCTCCAGCGCCACCGCGTTCATTGGCGCCTCAACTCGGCTACTAGGCAACCGAGTCCCACCCCGCGACACTGTCACATCCATTGGCGGACAAGACCACCTTCACGCTGTCACTCAAGCGGCACACTTCAGCCGCCATTGGCCTAATCTAACGTCCGTTATTACTAAACCTCCGTTCTCATTGGATTCCCACTCGGTCAATCAGTACGCGGCGCCCGCCCATATCCTAAGGAGCTCCGCCCCCATTGGCCAGCCCCCTTGTCATTCAAAGACCGACGCCCCACCCCCTCCGTCCCATTCATCCCCGGTGTCGCGCCGTTCCCCTCCCCCCGCGTCCGCTTCCCCGGAGCTGCCCGGTTGGCCATCACCCGCTCACCTGAGAACGCAGCGGATCTGCCGAGACACTGACTCCCCGTCCGCTCTGTCTCTCAGAGCGCTGCCGCTTCTGCGCAACGCCCGCCGCCCGCCAAAACAGCCTGGCACTGCGCATGCGCCAGCCCCTGGCTAGTCTGCGCAGGCGCGAGCCAGATCCGCCTTTCCCTTCCTCCTGCGCGGGAACGAACAAGGCTGTTCTGCCTCGACGCATGCGCAGAGGGACCTCTCCGTCGCGGCTCACCGTGTGCGCGTGCGCACACTTTTCCTTTGTCCTCTTCTCAACAACTACCCGTCTGTACCGTTCCCTCCTGAATCACGGCTCCCGCACGATCCTTACGGTCTGAATAATTTCTTCAAATTTTATTACTTCATTGTTCCTCGAGTACCGAGTGATTGACAAAATAACAGCCAATGAACTCCGTCCTTTTGTGGCGGGACCCAATCATAAGGGGCGTGAGATAAAACTTAAGACAGGGCCAGCCAATCAGAAACAAAGGAGGGCTGGCCCGCGCCCAACCTGGGCGACAAGAGAGCGGGAAAGACTCCTGCGGGGAGGGCCAGTGCGACGCCAAGTGAATGACGTAAGGGGGCGGGCTTTATTCTGCGTCTTCCAATGAACTAGCACGTCGGGAGCGGCCTCGTTTCCCTCCGCCAATGACAAGGGAGACAATATGAAACTATCCAATAAGACGCACGGGCGGCAAGTGTGTGGCCAATGACAGCAGGGTTAAGGCGGGCATTGATAGGGAGCGGCGGAGTGAGGTGGCAGCGCGTTGCAAAATCAGCCCCTTTCTGACTCGGCGCCTCATAGAAGAAACATCGTCCGCGAAACAGCAGGATCCCCTCCCCATCGCCATGTCCAAGTCTGAGGTAAGACTCAGGCCTCGGCGGTGGCGTTAGGATCGCGCCCGGGTTGGAATAAGTCTCGCGCTTTCGCCTGGGCCTTCCTCTTATTGCGCAGGCGTGGCCCGAGCTAACGGGGGCGGGCGCGGGGCAAAGCGGGCGCGAGATGGAATCGATTCTGCGCATGCGCGTTAGCTTTTTTTTTGTAGGCCTCGCGCGCTCTGGGTGGCGTAGGGTGTGGGCGCCTGCGCAGTGTCGTCCACTGCGGCGCATGCGCGCTTTTGTGTCTCCGCCCTGATCTTATTGCAGCCTGCGCACATGGAGGTGAGAGCAAGCTCCTACGTGTTCTCCTGCCTGGCTTTCGGCCTTCCTCGTACCGGGCGGGAAGAAACAGGCAAAGGCTGGGGGCCCACCCACGGGGGTTTGGGGCATTCTTTTTTGGGGGGGGAGGAGTAGTTTTGTTTCTCTCGGGGGGTTAGGGCCATTCACGTTGGGGCCTGGGGCCATCCACCGGGGGGTGGGCCGATGGGGGAATAGTCTGCCCCACCGGGAGGGGGGGAGGCTGGGGCCAGCCACGGGGGGGGGGGGGGGGAGGGG
>QEPC01003896.1:782796-800813 GCA_003113815.1 Sphenodon punctatus | reverse complement strand
CCCCCCCCCCCCCCCCCCCATCTCACACTTTGTTCTGTCTCCAGTCCCCCAAGGAGCCCGAGCAGCTGCGGAAGCTCTTCATTGGAGGGCTCAGCTTTGAGACGACGGACGAGAGCCTGCGCAGCCACTTCGAGCAATGGGGCACACTCACCGATTGTGTGGTAAGAGCAGGGGGAAGTAATGGGTCTGAATGAGTTTACGTTTGCTATCAGGCTTGCTGGGGATTTGGTAAGGCTGTTAAAAGAGGGATTAAGGGTGACCCCATGGATTTGGTAAGGCTGTTAAAAGAGGGATTAAGGGTGACCCCATGGAGCCCTCTCATATCTGTGCTGGCCTCCTTTGTTCTGAGCAGTGGGGTGAGTGGATGCCGCCTCAAAACAAGCTGAAGGGAACCAATGTAGCTTGGTGAGGAAGGTGTTGGACTTGGGACCTGAGAGACCAGGATTTAAATCTTACTGGGCAGCCTGGGGCAAGTCACTTTGTCAGCCTCAGTTCTCCATTTCTAAAATGCGAGTAGTAATGATCTGCCTCCTAGGACTGCTGTGTGGGGAACCAGGTGAATGATGGTGAATTCCTACTCTAGGAATGATGGGTGCTATTAGTGTTGGCTCTTGCTGCTGATGCGTGACGGTTGGCTTTCGTGACTAAATGGTCGCGTCTTGCGAGGCTTGTGGTTCCAACATAAATCCACCTGCAGCTGGGGAGTGCCCAGCCGTCACAGTCTTGTGTAGTGTTAATCCTAGTGTCCTTGGCTTGCTTTCTAGGTGATGCGGGACCCCAACTCGAAGCGCTCCCGTGGCTTTGGGTTTGTCACTTACTCCACGGTGGAAGAAGTTGATGCTGCCATGAATGCCAGGCCACACAAGGTGGATGGCAGAGTTGTGGAACCAAAGAGGGCTGTCTCCAGAGAGGTAGGAATGCAACGGCTTCCCTCGCTGCCTTGGCCTTGCAGCTTGCACGTGTGTTGAGCTTGGTCTTGCCCACAGCATGTCGTGTTTCTACCCCCTTCCCCCCCCCCCCCCCCCCCCCCCCCCCCCCCCCCCCCCCCCCCCCCCCCCATCTCACACTTTGTTCTGTCTCCAGTCCCCCAAGGAGCCCGAGCAGCTGCGGAAGCTCTTCATTGGAGGGCTCAGCTTTGAGACGACGGACGAGAGCCTGCGCAGCCACTTCGAGCAATGGGGCACACTCACCGATTGTGTGGTAAGAGCAGGGGGAAGTAATGGGTCTGAATGAGTTTACGTTTGCTATCAGGCTTGCTGGGGATTTGGTAAGGCTGTTAAAAGAGGGATTAAGGGTGACCCCATGGATTTGGTAAGGCTGTTAAAAGAGGGATTAAGGGTGACCCCATGGAGCCCTCTCATATCTGTGCTGGCCTCCTTTGTTCTGAGCAGTGGGGTGAGTGGATGCCGCCTCAAAACAAGCTGAAGGGAACCAATGTAGCTTGGTGAGGAAGGTGTTGGACTTGGGACCTGAGAGACCAGGATTTAAATCTTACTGGGCAGCCTGGGGCAAGTCACTTTGTCAGCCTCAGTTCTCCATTTCTAAAATGCGAGTAGTAATGATCTGCCTCCTAGGACTGCTGTGTGGGGAACCAGGTGAATGATGGTGAATTCCTACTCTAGGAATGATGGGTGCTATTAGTGTTGGCTCTTGCTGCTGATGCGTGACGGTTGGCTTTCGTGACTAAATGGTCGCGTCTTGCGAGGCTTGTGGTTCCAACATAAATCCACCTGCAGCTGGGGAGTGCCCAGCCGTCACAGTCTTGTGTAGTGTTAATCCTAGTGTCCTTGGCTTGCTTTCTAGGTGATGCGGGACCCCAACTCGAAGCGCTCCCGTGGCTTTGGGTTTGTCACTTACTCCACGGTGGAAGAAGTTGATGCTGCCATGAATGCCAGGCCACACAAGGTGGATGGCAGAGTTGTGGAACCAAAGAGGGCTGTCTCCAGAGAGGTAGGAATGCAACGGCTTCCCTCGCTGCCTTGGCCTTGCAGCTTGCACGTGTGTTGAGCTTGGTCTTGCCCACAGCATGTCGTGTTTCTACCCCCTTCCCCCCCCCCCCCCCCCCCCCCCCCCCTCCAAGTTGCTGGACTAGCCTACAGAGTTGTAGAGCTGTGGGGGATAATAGAACTTCCCTGTGTATGATCCCTGCTTGACCTATGCCTTCCTGGTTGGTGCCAACCTATTTGTTGCTGGGAAACATGTTGAGAGTAGGGGCTCAGGTCTAGATGCAGAGCAGCAGACAAGGGCTTGAGAGCTGTTCCCACCATCTGATGAGTCAATCTCTGTCCTTTTCTGTTCAGGACTCTCAAAGACCCGGTGCCCACCTGACGGTGAAGAAGATTTTTGTTGGCGGGATCAAGGAGGACACAGAAGAGCACCACTTGAGGGATTACTTTGAGCAATATGGCAAAATCGAAGTGATAGAGATCATGAAAGACCGTGGCAGCGGCAAGAAGAGGGGCTTTGCCTTTGTCACCTTTGATGACCATGACTCGGTGGACAAGATTGTTAGTAAGTGTTGCAGCCGAGCTCGTAGCCTCGGACCCATTGGTATTCTGTGTGTGTGAGGATACTTCCTCCAGAAGAATGCTCATAACAACCCATCTCTTTCCAGTCCAGAAATACCACACTGTGAACGGTCACAACTGTGAAGTGAGGAAAGCCCTGTCCAAGCAGGAGATGGCCAGTGCTTCTGCCAGCCAGAGAGGTGAGTGCTGCTTCTGGTGGAAGAACCAGGCTCTCGTTCTCCATGGAATGGGCCATTCCTGAAAGTTGCTCTCATCTGTGCTAGGTCGTAGCAGCTCTGGAAGCTTTGGGGGTGGCCGTGGAGGAGGATTTGGTGGCAATGACAGTTACAGCCGCGGAGGCAACTTTGGCGGACGTGGTAAGTGACATAACAGCCCACAATATTGTAGTTTAGCACCCCTTTGATGGATGCCAGAGTTCTGTATGCTAGCTGTGTCCACTGCCTGACATGACCTCTGAACAGAGGGGGTCCTTGTGCACAGGCACTCAAGGAGCTGTGTCGAGCCTGCTTGCGGACTGCGCTCCAGCACCTGAATGTATCTGTCACTGACAGGGACTGAACACAGAGTTTCGTTGTTTTTCAGGTGGGTTTGGCAGCCGTAGTGGTGGCGGTGGTGGCGGCAGCTATGGAGGCAGTGGAGATGGCTATAATGGATTTGGCAATGATGGTAAGGTCAAAGCAGATGGCTCGGGGCTGCTTTGTCTAGCTCTGCTGTGATGTGCTCAGTTATCAGTTCTCCAAAGACCTGGAAGCTCCTTGCAGCCCTGACATTAGCCCCATGCAGGCATGCTGTGGTTCTTCAGACTAGTCCTGCCCACAAGCTGTGACCAAAACACTTAGCAGCCATGTCTTCTGCGCAGGTTATGGAGGTGGTGGTCCTGGCTACTCCGGAGGCAGCAGAGGCTACGGTGGCAGCGGCGGCTACGATGGCTATAACAACGGCAGTGGCGGTGGCTTTGTTGGAGGCAGTGGAGGTGGTAAGTGTCTAGTAATGCCTGGCCCTTGCAGAGGAGTGGGGCATACTTTCGGTAGCCATAGTTCCAGGGACCATGCTGGAGATGTGTTGTTCAGTGGGATGGAGCTGGGCCTGTTGGGTGCTTGTCCTACCCCAGCCCACCTGGAGTGGCTTGGGAGCAAACAGGGTCCTGAAGAGCCTGACGGCATTGAACTTGGCTGGGTTTAGTGCAGGGTTCTCTTGTTAGTGCTTCCCCTGGAAGCAGTCTCACTTCATACATGAGTCCTGGCTCCCCCACCACGGCTTCCCCACCAGAATGGCAGCTCCTCCAGCCATGTGAACTCTTCAGATCACGGTCCGTAGAGCAGCACCCTTAGCAGCAGAGGAATCGGGGGGTGGGGGATAGAAGTCCTGGCAGGACTTTTGAGACTGCTCTCTCCTCACTCAGGGAGCAACTTCGGCGGTGGCGGTGGAGGAAGCTACAATGACTTTGGAAGTTACAACAACCAGTCCTCAAACTTCGGCCCTATGAAAGGAGGCAACTTTGGAGGCAGGAGCTCCGGCCCATATGGTGGTGGTGGTGGTGGTGGTGGTAAGTATTCAAAGGGAGGATACTGACTGCATTGGGAGGTGCATAGCAAATGGTCCAGAGGGCAATAGCCTTATAACATGCATGGTTAAAGGAGCAGTCACTAGGCTACAAGCTAGCGTCACTGCAAGCCAAAATGCTCTGCCTCCTGTAGAATGAGGACAGAGAGGGTGGTCCCTATTGACGCCCCATTAGCATCCAGATCAGCCCTGGGAGGAGCTAAGGAGTGTAGTTTGGCCTTATCTTAACAGGGAAAGCTGTGCTCTCGCTCCCCCCTCCGCCCCCCCCCCAAAAAAAAAACCTGGGATCATTCACGCCAAAGCCCTCTCCATCCCTTTAACCCCAGGTGGCTACGGAGGCTCCAGCAGCAGCAGCAGCTACGGCGGCGGGAGGAGGTTCTAGCTGCAGGTAAGCCTCTCCCCTTCGCATGTGTGGCTTGTGAACTTGCCGTGTGCTGCTGCTGAATCCTGTAACATTTAACTTTAATGGAGAGCGGAGCAAGCGTAAAGTAGTTTAAAGCCTTAATTGCAGTTTAAAAAAAAAATTAAAAAGCAAACAGTGGATGTAAAAAAAACAAGTCTATGGGGTTAAACTTGCTGTTGGATTTGTAGCCTTGAGTCTCAATGTGTTTAGATTAACAACTTTATTCCGTATTATTCAACAGGAAACAAAGCTTAGCAGGAGAGGAGAGCCAGAGAAGTGACAGGGGAGCTTGGGGACTCAGCCAAACAGACACAGTTGGGGCAGGCTAGTGCTGCCTCCTGAAGACATGTTTTAGACAAACAAGGACTGTATTTGTGACTAACTGTGTAACAGGTTATTTTAGTTTCTGTTCTGTGGAAGTGCAAAGCATTCCGACAAGGGATTTTATGTAGACTTTATTTTTTATTTTTTTTTCCACACCCATGCTGTTGATTGCTAACTGTAATAGACTGATCATGACGCTGAATAAATGTGTCTTTTTTAAATGTGCTGTGTAAGTTGCTGTCCCCGCAGTGATGGGAGGGGGCCAGGGCTAGTCTAAACATAGGCCAGTGTGCAGGAGAGCTTGGTGTGATCCAGTGCAGCAGCATACTTGGCTCCAGGGCTGCCCGCACCAGCAAATGGTTGGCATTGCTGGCTGTGTGGCATTCTAGTGCCCAAAACTCCTTCTGTGTGACTGACATAAAGTTACACCTGGGGGGCCTGCTAGCATGGGTGGGGCAGGGACCCAGGCTAATGTTTTGGTGTGTGCCCCACCTAAACCCTCCTTACCCTTGAAGATCAGGCTTGTCGCCCCCACACGGGCCCTGGGAGCTAAAATTGCAGTGTACTACCAAAGCTGGCATTGTCAGGGCCCAAATATTGATCTCTCCAGGGACTTATCGTAACCGATGGCCTGTTGTGAGTTGCAAATCTGGACTGAATTAACTGCTCCTCATGCCACCTGGGAGTGACTTTATCCAAAGCAGGTACGGGAACAGAACTACCAGTAAGCATAGCCCATTGCCCACCTGCAGCTCTTAACTAGCTGAGACAGGCTGCTGTACGTGGCTTTTTCTGTCTAAAAAGAATGCAAGCTTAAAACCTCCATGGCTTATGAGGGGGAAGGCTTTCGCTGCTCTGGTTTCTTCAAGGTAAACTGCAAAGCAAACTGGCCAGATGGGTTGAAGGGCTGTCCAAATCTTGCATATCTGTCCCACGGCCTGCCCTCTGTGAAGGGCTATTTCGAACGGGCAGCAAGAGGGTCACAAATGATGCTAGGCTGGCTTTGACCGTGTGCTACTAGGGGGAATAAGTGTTTCAGTAAAGCAAACAGGCCTGAGAAGGAGGGCTGTATACCTGATGGTGGGACTGGAGGCTGCGATCCACAAGCCACTTGTTCTGGGGTGGGTTGTGGCCTGCAAATCCAGTTGGGTTTCCTGATGCTGGTGGCATTGGGGCCTTTGGGGAAAGCCTACAATTATGTAGCGACAGCAGAAACTTGCATTGGTTTTTCTTATAACTTAAAACTCTTGCTGGTTGCTGCTTCGTTAACAGTGTTAAACGAAGCAAAAGCTGCTTTCTTCGTGTTTAGGAATGCTGGGTCCTTATTAGAAGACTGATCTGGTGAAATAGCTCGGTCTGTTACTGCCTTAGCTAAAAAGCCATGGCTGTTGAGTGTCGGTCTAGGAGGCTTCAATACAAAGTGGTTCCGGAAGTGCCATTTTTCACCTGTTCTGTCGAAACCACCCAAAACAGACGGAGAGAGAATATGCAGGGACCAGCTTTTGCTTTGCTGTTTTCCTTGTAAAGTGCACAACAAAGAGTTCTGTACGCCAGTCTACCTGCAACAGCGATTTCTTATTGCTCCATGATTCCCCATGGGGCTTGGGAACCTGTAACACAGTTATAATTTCCAGCCATGGCAAACTCCGGGAGGGTTGTTGGAATCTAATCTGAAAGCCCTTGTTAGTCTAAGTTGTCTAAAGTGTGACTAGACTCGCGTCCATTGTGTAACCTAGGCCTGTCTGTGAATCTCTAACTCTTCTCTCCGGTCGAACGATTCTAAAGTGCGTTAGTCCTGTGGGGGTTGCCTGGCTGAGTCTTCGCTAGCAGGTGGAGGGAGACGAGAGCCCTCAGGATTGCTGAAGTTGTACTCGTGGCATGGTAGCAGGAGAGCCCGCCAGGCTCCTAGGAACTGCTAGCAAGCATAGCGCGAATGGTTTCCAGCTCAGCCGCTCTTCAGCTGAGGGAGAGTAGCCAGCCATTGGTGTGTGGAGCCGAGTGTACAGATAAGCCAGGAACTAGGAAGGAAGTGAGCAGAGAGCACATCGGAGGAGGCAGACGAGAGTAAGCATCCTTGCCCTTAGGACTATAGCAGTCAGACCCAGGAGGAAGGCAAGGTTTTGTTTCTGTGCTGGTAGGTAAGAACAGATTTTACTTACGTAATATAGTCCTTGCCTGAATTAACTTATCCCCCCTTGTCAAGTCCTTGGGAGCATTCCCAATAGAGCAGCTAAACTGAGCTGTCGAAGGCAGACTAGCTTCATGCTGTAAGGGCAAACACCAGATGGCTAGGACAGGATTGGCTTAAAACGTCCCCCATCTGGCCCAAATGTAATTTCCAACGCAGCCAGACTGCCTCTTAACTCCCCGGCCTTTCCTAGCGTTAATGACTTGGCCTAAAAGTCTAGAATCTCAGCTATTCTAACGCACTGGCCCTGCCTCTCCACAAAGGCCTGAAATTTGGGGTGAGGGGAGGGGTGGCAGATAACTTTTAAATGTAATAAAGGGGTGGGTGTGCCTCTGGGCTGGAGGGTGGTTCTTAACGCACCTCTTCACTCTTGCAGGTGGAGCTGAGATGTTAAGCCTTCCCTCTAAACTAGAGGACACAGACGTTGGTCAGCGGCGGTTGCTTCTATAAGGTAATGGGGACCTTTCTACTCTCACTGTAGGCTGGGTTGGTAAGCTGGTTCTGCCAAATTCACAGGCTTTCCAGTGTTGAAGTGGCAAAGTACTGTGCTGTTGCCTGCATTGTCCGAACACCACCGCGCGGTGAAGTGGCTGGGGATTTAGCTCATGGATGTGGTGTCCACATGTACGTCCCGTAACTTAATGACTTAGGTTAGCTTTGCTGCTTGAAAGCCTAATAGGCAGCTAATCCCTTGCATGTCCTGGATTCAGTCTGGTGCCAGCAGTTCAGCTTCCTGGCCAGCTGCTCAGACAGGGTTGGGCTTCCTCGTCTGCGCAAAGGGCACTGCTTCCCCCTGCCCCCCAACTCTGTGTGTGGCCTGCCTGCCAACTGCAGGAAGGGCTAAGAATTGTGGCCCCAACAACCCCCTGTGGGGTCAGGGCCCTTGGCACAAATGAAGCCTAGAGCAGGTCAAAGCTCCTGCGGCAAGGCAGGAGCTGCTAGGAGCAACAGTCCCTCCACCCTACTCCCAATTACTCTCCTTCTCTTGCAGGAGCTGAAGTGGGAAGCCAGAGCCCTTTACGAAGGGTGTCCCTAAAGAGCTGCTGTGCAGCCGTATCCATTTCCATTCGCATCCGAATGAATTGCTAAATAAATAAATCTGAATGTAAGCTGCTGTGGTGTCAGGCTGGGTCTTTAAATGCTTTGGAATAGGGGTGCTGAAACCAGGATTTGGGGGCAGTGAGGCTCTGCATAAAAACCAGGGGGCTGCAATAACTGCTGGTGGGGGCACCTACAAACAAAACCAGAGTTCCTCCTGCTGCGCATGGGGCCAGTCTCCGCTGCTACCTGAGGCATGTCCTGTGCTTGGGGGTTAGCTGTTGTGCAGGTACAATATGGGAGCAGCTGACGTAGGCCATCCCTGCCAGATTGGCGATGTTGCCTGATCCTCAGCTAGTCTGGCGGGGAGACTGCTAATGTTTCCTAACCCTCTCTCCTTGGGCAGTGTGATCGTGCATTCTGAAATGGGCTGTTGCTGCTCCTGCCTGTTGGAGGGCTATGGAGCTGTAGGATTCCTCCCCTGTGAATGGGCACAGTCCTATGCAACTCAGTATCCTTGCTAATCAGTCCACATGTGCTGGCCAGCTTTATCTGCAGCCCAGGTCTACATGATGTGGGCTTGGTAAGACAATTCGGGGCTGATCCTGCAGAGAAAGCAACTGACCTTTTGTTCCAGCGTGGGCCTTGGATCTACATTGAGTGCTGCAAAGCAAGATTGGACATGCTGGCAGCTACACTAATCCTCTCCAGTGGATCCAGCTTTTGGTGTACAAAGGAGGTTCTTGGCTTGTCAAGCGTGTGGGGAGCCTTGTTCAGAATGGTCCATGTGAGCTAATATTTCTAAGCTAGGACTTGCAGTCCAGAAGGGCAAAGTGAGAGGTAATGTGTAACCAGTACATTGGGGGAGGCAGGCTCAAGCCACTGGGCCCAACCCCCAGAGTAAGTGCTGCAACTGGTTCGCCCACTCCCTGGAGTTAAAATGAAGTGCAGCCAGTTCCTCCAGGGGTGTCTGCTGTCTATGGGGGTGGGTAGAGGTTGTTGGAACAGGGAAAGCTGCCAACACTTCAGCATCTGATAACAGCAAAACTAAACATGTGAACTTAGTTAGTTCCCTCCTGCTGTGTACCTCTTGCCTGTGTTCAAATGCTTGTGCAGGGAATTGTTACTGTGAGGCAACAATATTCAGCATATCGTGACCGTGGGAGAGGTCTACAATCCGAGCTGTGGATGCTGGGGCGTTTCCTCTGCATAGCCTCGTTCACAGAACCACCCATTCAGACTTGTAACTCTGGGCTCATTGATGACTACTTGTCTGAAAGAAGTTAATCAGCACAGAGTAGGATTCACTATTATAAACTAGATGTTCCTCGTCTAGTTCACTTGCAATGGATGAGATGTGTACCATACAGATGCCAAATGTCTTTGGTAGTCAGCCAGGAGCAAACCTAAGCTCAGCCGCTGCTCCCAAGAAGCATCTCCTCAAGCATGCCTTGATTTCCCTGCTCCTTGCTCACGTGTGGGCATTGTAAAGAAGGCAAGTAGAGGTACCCTGCTACCTTGCAGAATCACAGGATCGAGCAGGTGCTCATATTGGGGCAGTAGGAACGCTTATGGTGTCCAGATGGGACCTGTCCTTTTTCCTCTCATTTTAATGAAATCTCACAAGAGTGCATCATCCCTTCTTGAGACAGCTGCAGCTGTAGCCCAACTAGCATTAGCCTGAGGCTGTCTTTTCTCATTGACTCCCCCCACTTCCATGAAGTTTCAGTGAGAGGCCTACCTTCCTGCACTCTGTTTTTTTGGTGAAAGTTAAATTCTCCCATTCAATAGGTTTCTTTCTCCCATTACACTCTACTTCCTAAGCTCCCATATGGGAATGTGGGACCGCAGGACTATGAAAGGTGTTATGGGTGGGCTGTCAAATACCTAGCTCCCTACTTGCAGTTAACTAGAAATCTCATGGGGGGGGGGAAGAGGAGAGGGACCATGATTGGGGGTGCACTCTACTTGGATATTGGGGGGGTTGGCACANAGAGTTGGGTGTCATCAGCATATTGATGACACCAAACTTCAGAGCTCCTCATGACCTTCCCCAGTGGCTGTATAGACTGTCTCTTATACACATCTAGATGTGTATAAGAGACAGCCTGTGTGACAGGCTCAGCAGGGGAGAGTTGCAGAAGGGAGCTTTTTGGGGAGAGGAATTTCTCTCCCCAGTTTAAAAAGATGCACTCTCGCACACCCACAAATATCAGGATCTTGCTGAGACAGCTACAGTTCTCTGATTAAGCTGCGTGTCCAGTAAAGGGAATGCTCTTGTGCCTTGGTTAGTACCAGCAGAACTGTTTTGCATGGCACAGACTGCCTGGCCATGCTATTCAACCAAGTGCCTTCCCTGCCCAGAGGAGCTTTGCTTGGGTTGCATCTTATCCTTTTCCCCTTTGCAGCAGGGAGGTTGGCAGTAACAGGGTTACATACCACTGCAATATTACTACAGCCTCCCACTACAGCGTCTTATAACTGAGGAAGGAGAAGAAAGCATTGGCAATCAGGCCCTGGTTCCTAGGACTGCAGGCCTTATTCTACCAGTCCTCACCATAGGTAAGGGTGGGATCCTGGACCAAGAGAGCAACAGACAAACACTGTCCTGTGTGGGGTGTGAGCAAGATATTGGGGAGGGGGGGTATGCAGCATGGTAGAACAGATTCCTAAGTTTCTCCTGCCAAGCAGAAGGGAAGCCTGGCTCAACCTGGGAAGCACTGGTGCTGGAAGTTCCCCATGTCTATGCTCACGTGCTGCTCACTGTCGACAGGAGGCTGGGCTGAGGGGACCAGAGGCCTGACCCAAAACAGCAGCTCTGATATTAGTCTTCCCCTTGCACCGTGTTGATTTGTGGGGGGGGGGGGGGGGGGAAGACAGGTTCCACTAAGGCTGCATTCTGTACAAAAAAAGACAATAGGGTTTCATCATTTATTTACAAAGACATGGTGGTAGCCATGCAAAAGAGCCCAGGATTGCACTGCTACAGGCGCGTGGTTATTGCAAACCTATCCCCTTTCCCCACATGCAACGCCTCGGGGACACACGCTGGACCACAGTCTGGTTCTACAGCATGTCCAGAGCCTTCCAACCATAAATGTAGCTGCTCCTTGTACTCGGGCATTTTGCCTTCCCTCTCTACACCCCTTTCCCCCCCACTCCCTTGTGATCGCTCCACTAGGGCCCTTTCTGCTGACCCTGTACTTGTCTAATCCATAATTCACTAGTTTGCATCATTCCAGATCCATCAAGGATGCTTTAGGGAGGTTGAGAGCAGCTGCTGCTTTGGGATTTCAACAGCCTCAGACAAATCCTAGGGATACTCAGTTCTCAGGGAACCTCCCCCCCACACCCAATACACTGGCTAGATCCATTTGTGTGACCCTCCATCCCCTTCCTCTTTTCTCTACTAGTCAGGCACTAGAGGGAAGGGAAGGAGTGGGGAAAGGATAACCCAGCCTCCTTGTTCAGGGGGAGTGGAGCGGGTGTAATTTTATCTGCAAACAAAAGAAGTTATAGCAGAGGCTTCTACTCAGAAGTACAGGCTCATGTGTACTGTTGAGGGGACTTTGTTAATGCAATCCTCTGCAGTCCCAGCCACTGCTTAGCCCTCAGCGCTTCTTCCTCTGTGTGTTTTCATCCAGCACCTCTGCCTTGCTGGATGTTTGTTATCCCAACCCCTTATCTCCCTCACGGTAGGGAGATTGGGAGAAGCTGTTTAGCCCTTGCAATGTGAGAAGGAGGTGGAGGAAGACAGTTATTCTGGATCAACCCCTGAATGTGGTGGGCTTAGACTCACTACCTGAAGGCGACCCACATCCCCCCCAGTCCTGGCCCAGGCCCTCAGTCTGCTCCATTGGGTTGGGTGCTGTGCGGCACCAGGAAGACACCACCGTCGGCGGTCAGCTGCAGAGTGTACTCGTCGGGGGAGTAGGCTTTGCCGGCCTCGTCACGCAGCATCCGAAAAACCTGGCGGTAGAGCGCGCCCAGTTTCTGGCGGGTGAGCGCCAGGGTGCGGTCCACCTCACCGCGGTCCCGCAGCAGGCGCTGCCTCTGGCGCCCCAGCTCGGCCAGCTCGCACTCCAGCTGCACCAGGGTCTCCAGCTTGCGCTTGCGACAGTTCTGCGCCGCCACCTTGTTCTTGCCGCGACGGCGAATGTCGCGCACCAGTGCCAGCTGCGGTTCGCTGAGCGGGAAGCGTGACACTAGCTCGTTGAAGTCGTCCACGGGGAGGTTGATGATATTCTCGATGGGGAAGGGGATCTTCATGGCCAGGGCCCGGCGCTCGTCCCGGCTCCCGGCCAGTTCCGCCCGTGCCAGGTGGCCCTTCTCTGGTGCAGGCTGCGAGGGCGGTGCGCTGAAGGGCACCTCCAGCACTGGGGGCAGCAGAAGGGAGTAGGGCTGCCCATAGTCCACAGGGTAGAGGGGGGTGTATTCAGGGCGCTCCAGCCCCTCTGGCTCCAGGGACTCTGCGTCGCTGTAGTTGAGGGACAGGCCAGAGTCTGACTCTGGGTCCTCGGGAGCCTTGCAGGGCAATGCAGCCCCATAGCTGGCAGACAGGCAGCCCTTGGGCAGCAACCCAGACATCCCCTTGGGCCCCTCGATGGCAGAGGAGACAAGCATGCCAGTGTAGCCACAGCCAGGGGCTGATGGGCCATCCAGAAAGGGGCGCTCATATGCTGGGCCGAGTTGACTGTAGCTAGGCAGGAGGTTCTCCCCCGGGACTGGGCAGGGCCCATAACTCCCAGGGGGCGCCGCTGGATTTGGGTGGTTGTAGAGCGATGGGTTGTAGCAAATCTCTCCAACGGTGTCTAGACCCTGCGGAGGGGACAGTTGGTTGGGTTAGAAGGAGCACAGGTGGGGGAGAGCCCAGAAATCCTGACTCCCAGCCCCCCTACTCTAACCCACTAGCCCCCACTCCCCTCCCAGAGAACCCAGGAGCCTTGGCTCGCAGCCTGCCCCCTCCCCTCCCCATCTCTAACCCACTGGTACATCCTCCCCACTCATAATATGCTCCCCTGTGTGTCAGCAGAGGCAGGGGGGCAGGAATGCTTGCAGCTAATGCCCAGGTGCCTGCTCTGCCACGATGGACAGGCCGATAACTCTCCTGTGGACAAAGGGGCGATTCATCTGGCCAGACAGACCCCTCTTTGTCTGCCAGCTCCCTGTCCCGCCTCCCCCAGCCTGACACTCAATGGGGCAGTGTTGCCTGGTGGAGAAGGCACAGATTAAAGGGGTGGCTGCGTGTAATCGATATCTGTGCCAACCCTGCTAGGATCGGGGGGGGGGGGCTGTGTCCCTACAGGAGTAGAACCCCAGGGAACCAGTGACTCCCTGATCTGCCTGGGCTCCCTGTTCCCAGCAGAAAGTGCCCTAGCATACTGACGGCCACTGGGCGGAGCCAGAGCTGGCCCCCAAGCAAGACATGATCAAAAGATGAAAGGATGCCTGGGTTCTCTGAGAAGGGAGGGGCTAGTGGGTTAGAGGGGGGGGGGCTGGGAGTCAGGTCTCCTGGGTTCTCTTGAGAGTGGAGTGGAGGCTAGGGGGTTAGAGCAGGGGGGCCTGGGAGCCAGGACTCCTGGGTTCTCTTGAGAGTGGAGTGGAGGCTAGTGGGTTAGAGCAGGGGGGACTGGGAGTCAGGTCTCCTGGGTCCTCGGGGAGGGGAGGGGGTGGATTAGAGCAGGGTTGGTGCCAGGACTCCTGGGTTCTATCTCCAGAGGTTCTGAGCTTGGGAAGGGGAGCAGGCAGTGGTGATGCTGCTCCCAGTACACCTCTGCTCCCTCAGCAGCCAAACTGCTAGCTGCAGAGTCCCACCCTTCTGGGCTGCTCAGAGCAGAGGGCCCCAGCTCTGCCAGCCAGGCAAGATTCTCTTATGGTATCCAGCTCTGAGCATAGGTGTCTTCCCACCCTGACTGTGGCAAGAATTTTCCCGGCCCCTTGGCTCCACCACCAGGAAGCCTTAATTGTCAGGTCCAGGGGATTGCATCAAAGGGGCCTTGGCAGGACCACCCACTCCAGCCAGGGAGACCCCAGCCAGACCCTGCTTAACCTAAGCTCTGACAGAGCCACCCCCCCGGAATCCCGGCAACAGGAGGCTGGGATTTGAACCACCGTTATTGCTGGGGCGAGTGAGCCTCCTTAGCATCACAGGGATAAAGTCAGAAGGAGTGAGGAGTTGGCTGCAGTGGGGATGGGCTCTGTGCCCCCTTTCTCCCCTAATGCTGGCTCAACTCCAGTTCCGCCCTTACCCACCTAAGAATATAAGTAGTGCCAGACTGGGTCAGACCAACGGTTCATCATGCCCAGCATCCTGTCTCCAACGCTGGCCAATCTCTTTATCTTGGGAGAAGTACCCAACAGGTCGCAATGTGCAACCCATTCCCTGTTGTTCCTGCCCCCAACAGTAAGAGGTTACGTTCTCAAAGCCTAATAGCCATTAATGAACCTATCCCCCAAGAACTTACCCAAGGCCTTTTTAAAACTAGCCACGCTACCAGCTGTGACCACTCCCTCTGGCAGTAAGTTTCACAAGTGAACTGTACGCTGAGTGAAACAATACTTTGTCTTGTGTGTTTTAAATCTATTACCAGTTAATTTCGTGGCGTGTCCCCTTGTTCTAGTGCTGTTAGAGAGCATAAATAGCAGCTCCCTGTTTACATGTTCCACACCACTAGTGATTTTATAAATGTCTGTCCTATCTCCTATCAGTTGTCTCTTCTCCAAGCTGAAGAGCCCCAACCTATCAAGCCCCTTCTCGTACAGGAGCCGTTCCAAACCCTTGATCATTTTTGTTGCCCTTTTCTAGCCTTTCTGTCTTTTTTGAGATGGGGCGACCAGAACTGCACACAATACTCCAGATGCAGTCGTACCATAGATCTATATAGCGGCATTACAATATTTTCAGTTTTATTCTCTGTCCCTTTCCGAATGGTTCCTAACATGCTGTTTACTTTTTTGACGGCTGCTGCACATTGAGCTGAGGATTTCAATGTATTGTCCACATTGACTCCAAGGTCCTTTTCCCTGAGTGGTAACTCCTCATTTAGAACCCAGCATGGTGTACCTAGAGTTTGGGTTATTGTTCCCCTATGTGCATCACTTTGCACTTGTCAGCATTAAATTCCTTCTGCTTGCTACTTCTGGCCTGCCCCCAAACCACCACCTCCAAACCCTGCCCCCCTTCACAAGCCCCAGACCCTCTTGTAGCCCCCCTGCCCCTCACCTGCAGCTCAGTGATGGACAGGATCTCCTGCCAAGTGAGCTCCAACTCCCCTTGGGGCCCGTGATCAGCCCCCGCCGGGGGGGCACTCAGCGGCAGGAGAGGACCTCGAGCTCGGCCTTGCTGTGGGGGGCACGGCGGCATCTTCCCAGCCTGGGTCCTGCCCAGTGTCTGCTCCAGGAGGGTTGCCCCGAGATCCGCCGTGGCAGTGAAATGCTGCAGGAAGAAGAGGAGAGTGCTGGATGATGGGATCTTCCCTGGGGACCCCGGCGGCCAAGTGGCCTAGAAGGGATCCATTCCAAGCACCCCAGCAGCCAACTGGCAGAGAAGGGATCCTCCCTGGGGACCCTGGCTGCTGACTGGCAGAGAGCAGAGCTACCTGAGGAACCCTAGCTATCCTGACAATCCGTGCCCCAGGTTTAACCCCCACGGAGAGAACATGATGATTTCTTCTGGGACTGAGACAGTCTCCAATCCCACCTACCAGCTCTTGGCTCAAGGGCCTGCCCCTCCCACCTCCCTATTCTCATTTTCGTGCTCCAGGCTGGGAGGAGTTTTATGCCCATCTGCCTCTCCTGGCTGCCCCATAGCTCTGTGCTGGGGGCCTTTGCACCCTCTCCTTCAGCTACTGTCTTATCAGGGACTGAGTTTGCATGGAGCACTGAGTTGGAGGAAAGAGTAGGGGGACTGGCCTGATGCCCTGTGGTGGACAGCTGGGTGCCTTTGCCAAGCTAGGGGGCAGCCTGACCCTCCCCCCAGCGTTCCCCCAGTTCCCCCACTAGGGGGCAGTCGGACCCACTCCCCCATCAGCATTCCCCCCTTTACCCCACTAGGGGGCAACCTGACCTTCCACCAGCATCCCCCCCNGCCTGCTCTCTGTGGCACAGCGCCTCCCTACCGTCATACTGGGGTTAGCACTGCTAGGCGAGAGCACACCCTGCTGGGGCCCCCACCCTGCTCCGTCCCCTGTGCTTCCCCTTGATGGTCTCCCATCTGGGCTGCTCCCTGCTCAGGGTGAGTTGCCAGGCACCAGCACCGGTGATTTCACAAGTGCCCCCTGTGGCAGGAAGGGCCCCTTGGTGCCGGGAAGAGAAGCAGAAATGCCTGCTGCCTCCCTTCCTTGGACTCCCCCTCTCTCCCTCCACTAGCTCCTTCGCTGTGCCGCTTCCTCCTGCCAGGCTCCCCGGAACTCCCCGTGCAGGGCATCCGGCTTGGAGTAGCCCTCAGTGGGTCTCCATGAGATCATGCAGATGGGGCGGTGCAGCCCCTTCCCGACAGATTTCAGGCTATGGAGAATCCACCCTGTTCCCAACCTGGCCCAGCCCTAGCTGGCGGTGGTGTTTCCTAGGACCCCTCCTGATCCTAGCTGCTGGCCCCACGGGGCTGATGGCCGCATGGAAAGCCAAGCGCCCTCTGCCTGCCCCCTCCCCCCAGACTAATGTGTGAGCCGGCCAGGCTTACGGCTCCATTTCTAGTCTCCTGACAGGTGGCCTCTCTCTGCTTTGCAACCCCCAGAGCGCTCTCCATGGCTCAGCCAGGGGAGGGTGGGAGGGATCACTCTCTGTGCCCCACGGTCTCCTCACTGGGTCCCTCAGACATCCCCAGACATTTAGATGCCCAACACCACAGGGGCTTCAGTCTCCACTTGGGCATCCCACCACCCTCCACCCCAGGCCTGACTTTCACTCCCTTTTAACAAGGCCCCTCTTCCCATGTCTGGACAGTAGCTCTGGTGCCTCCAGACCCAGCTCCTGCTCAGAATGAGTTTACTGGGTTTACTGAATTTACTGGGTCTCTGCTGCCCTGGAGAGGTCTGTCACTGACCCTGGAGTGGCCCATCTCAGTTATACCTTGACCGACCTTCCCCCATCCCCAGCATTCCCCGCTTTGCCCACTAGGGGGCAGCCTGACCCTCCCCCACCCCCCTTTCGCAGCCCAGCTCCAAGCCCTGGGAGCAATGTGCCCAGCTCCAGTGGAGCCCGGCTGGGGCTGCCCATCTGGTCCCTGATAAGCTGCCCACGTGGCCCCTCACCTCGGCGCCGGCCCGGTGGATCTGCAGCAAGCAGCCGCCTGGAGCAGACATTCATGAAGCCACCAGGCTCCCGCTCCACTCCTGCAAGGGAAAGATACAGCTCTTATCAGCCTCAGCAGAGCCCCCAGATGGGGCAGTTCCCACCAGGCCCCATGTACCTGCCACGCCCAGTGCCCGGGGAATACAGAGCCAGGCAGATGGGGTAGCAGCATGGGGGGGAGAGCACACAGGGCTGGCTCCCAGCGGAGCTGCCTAATCAGAGTGGGCTCCCTTTGGGGCAGAGACCCTGTGTAGGGCCAAATGGGGCAGTGGTACCAGCAAGAGGGGTGCCCAGAGGCTCTGTGGGGCTGGAAGCCAAAACTCCCTTCCCTGGGGATTGGGATCCCCCTCCCCAAAGGACACAGGCTGGTATGAATCACAGGGGCTGGTACTCAGGGGAGAACGACCCCTCGCTGCACAGCGCCCCATACTGAGCCCCCTCCAGCCCACTCTGCAGCACAGCGCCCCCTACCGAGCCCTCTGTCTTGATCCCTGCAGCACAGAGCCCCCTGCCCTGCTCCCTGTGGCACAGTGCCCCCTACTGAGCCCCCTGCCTGTAGCACAGTGCCCTTACTGAGTCCCCTGCCCTCCTCCCTGTGGCACAGTGCCCCCTACTGAGCCCCCTGCCTGCAGCACAGTGCCCTTACTGAGTCCCCTGCCCTCCTCCCTGTGGCACAGTGCCC